>JADDOH010005334.1:0-62510 GCA_016648135.1 Agrypnia vestita | reverse complement strand
GTTCATATAAACCATTTTATTTTGTTCTGAGAACATACGTACACTTTAAAAATATAGAAGTTTCATTAGCAGCTGCGAAATCTATGTATACTAGTTCATGAGAAAAGACTACAGGTTTCTCTAGCATAGTCCATTCAAATAAACTAAAGATTCTCATATTTGGAACATAGGTATATAGAATTTTAAAAATATATATATAATATGTGGATGTTCTTACGATGGAATTGGTGAACGTGTCACTGTGTGGACTGATCACTTAAACCAGCTCGTAGAGGTTGTAAAGCCTGGGCCATCTGATAAAAAAATTTCCATACGTTTTTCATATAAATAAATTCGTCCCTGTGAGACTTCTAAAATTTATCTTATTTGGTTTATATGACATTACTGCACAACTGTTGGGTGTTGAAAAGCGATATTGCTCCATCGTACATGTAGACATAAAAAATTAGGATGCAATTTCTGCTTCTTGTTTTGGATTTTTAAAGGACAAGTATATTTATGACTGTCTTACACTCCACATTCCCCCTACTCAATAAATCACACTAATTAGACCATTAAGATGCATGATTACTTTCCAAGGTCTCATCCAAAATTGCAAAAAAATGTACATTAATTACAAAATTACTTAGGCATAAGTACTTACTTACTTATGTCCGTCCATTTTTTAGCTTGGGGTGGTAATCAAGAATAAGACGGGCTGTCTTAGATCTGCGTCTTGTTCATTTTTGAGAGTTGGGGTAGACAATGCTGTTATTTTCAGAGTAGGCATGTTAGTTTGCTTGTCTGTACTCGTATTCCAAATCCCATTTGGAAACAATGCTTCATTGTAGAGGCAGACACCCCAACGTTCCGAACTTGGCGAGTTTGCTGAATGCTTGGCGGATCGGCCTTCCGAGCACAGCGCGCCCCCAGCTGTACATTGTTCAATCCCGTGTTCGGATACCGTCAATAGAGGGGCATGGTTGACGACACTCTTCTCAATCTGTGGTGCCCGAGTTTAATTAATTTGAATTGAAACATGAAATCAATCTTGATGCAAAGTTAACCGCCGTTATTCTTCTTTAGGCGCATTGAGATTGAAATTTTAGGATGCAACGAAATTAGCGCACATCATGCAACTAAATATTTCAACACCACTAACTCACGCCTCAAAAATGGCGGTTTTCCGAGTGATATTTAACCACTAGCAATTCTTATAATTGACGACTTCAAGTCCTTTGAAATGGTGTTATGAAAATTGCATATTGTTGTTTATTTTCTATTCGATGATGTATTTTTCATATTATAATTGTGATCAAATTCAGAATGTGTTATTATGGTGATTGAATTATTTTACTTACTGCTTCATTTTGATGGAAATTCTATGTGTGTATTGTGTTGTTTACCTTGCGTTGGAATACCACGTGGTTTTTTATGTATACCAAACAGGTATAACTTCTAACGCGTGTACATAAGTACACATACTCTTTTTTTTAATTTGACGTTTAATTGACATTTGTCACAATGTAATTCTTTAATAGCGCTAGGAAATTAAAATGCTTACCTATCTAAAATCATAGGTACACTTGCGTATAAAAAACCATAGGTAAACTTGCATATCGAAAACCATAGGTACAGTTGCGCACATCCTGCGCACGCGCACAGAAGAGTTTTAAAGCTACGGAGTCATTTCGTTGTCTCAACGAAACTATTTTTCGGCGAAGAAACGATTAGCAAAAGGGTATGCGGAGAGTGGTTTATTCGCTTCAGAGCTGGCGATACCAACTTAGACGACAAGTCAGGAAAGGGTTCATCTTCGGATTTGGATGAACAGGCCCTCCTGGCGGCTGTGGAAGTGGATGAAAGTTGCACCGCTAGGACGCTGGACGCTGTAGTAGCTGGCCACTCTTCGCCCGCGAAGCGAATGATAATTGCACATAATATTATTATTATTATTATTGATAATGGGCAGGCAGCTTAAGCTGATAGGCTCATATCACTGTCTCTCATTTGAATATCCAGCCTATTCTTAAATTGATTGACACTGGCTGCAGACACAACGCCCTCAGGCAAACTGTTCCACATATTGACCACTCTATTGCTTAATGCATGCTTTCTTGGATTACACGAGATCCGAGACTTATTAACTTTAGGTGATGTCCTCGAAGGCCCACATTAGTGTTTATTGCAAACATTTCTGTCGTATTAGGAATATTGTAGTAGCCCGATAGAATCTTGAATGTCTCGATGAGGTCACCTCTTGCTCGTCGCTCCTGAAGAGTGGGCTATTTCACAACAGTTGACAAATGTTGTGTTCTCCATGTCGGCAAGAATAACCAAAATATTGAGTACACCTTAAACGAAAGCCTGATTAAGTCAGTGGTCTCGCAGAAGGATCTGGGTGTCACTATTATCAAGGTGTGTCACTATTACCAACAAATATTATTAAATGGTGTGAGCACATAGCGAGTGTGGTTAAGAAGGCTAACTCTATTTTGTATTTGATGAGAAGATCATTCCAACATCTGACCGTACCACTATTCACAGCTATTTATAAGACATACGAGGGCGGTCCAATAAGTACCTAGCCTACAAAAGAAAAACGAAAATTTTGGAAAAATGGCAATTTATTTCTCAACATAATCTCCTTTTAGCTCGATACACTTAATCCAGCGAAGCTCCAATTTCTTTAACCCGTCTGAAAAATACGTTTTCTCGAGGTCTACAAAGTAGGCCTCCGTGGCGGTGATGACCTCCTCATTCGACTCAAATTTCTGCCCGGCGAGTGACTTTTTCAAGTTTGGAAACAAAAAGAAGTCGCACGGGGCCAAATCTGGAGAATACGGTGGATGGGGCAGCAGTTCGTAGCCCAATTCGACCAATTTGGCCGTGGCGAGGGCGGAGGTGTGAGCCGGTGCGTTGTCATGGTGGAAGAGCACTTTTTTCTTCGCCAAATGTGGCTGTTTTTTCTGCAATTCGGCGTCGAA
Organism: Agrypnia vestita; assembly: GCA_016648135.1. Taxonomy (NCBI): domain Eukaryota; kingdom Metazoa; phylum Arthropoda; class Insecta; order Trichoptera; family Phryganeidae; genus Agrypnia; species Agrypnia vestita. The sequence goes on along the minus strand of JADDOH010005334.1, from coordinate 59,544 downwards.
TTGGCCCAATAATACGGCATAGTACAGCCCTGTAATCGTTTTGCCCTTCTCCAGGTAGTCGGAGTAGATCACACCTTGTGAATCCCAGAAAACGGTGGCCATCACCTTTCCGGCCGATAGGACAGTCTTCGCCTTCTTCGGAGCACGTTCACCGGGTGAAGTCCACTGTTTCGACTGTTCCTTGGTCTCTGGTGTGTACCAGTGGATCCATGTTTCGTCGACGGTCACGAAACGACGTAGAAACTCCTTCGGATTGCGCTTAAACAGCGTCAAACACTGCTCTGAAGTAGTTTCACGGTTTCGCTTGTTGTCCGGAGTGAGCGAACGCGGCAGCCATCGCGCCGACAGTTTTCTCATGCCCAAAATTTCATACAGGATATGACCCACGTGGCCTTTTGAGATGCCTACTGTCTCAGCTATCTCGCGCACCTTTAATCGGCGGTCTGCTAATACGAGATCGTGGATTTTTGTTATGTTATCCTCCGTGGTAGCCGTTTTCGGGACACCTGGGCGTGGCTCATCAAAAACCGATGTGCGACCACGTTGAAACTCATTAAACCATTTTTTGACAGTCGCCATCGAAGGAGAAGAGTCACCATACACAGCATCCAAGCGCTCTTTGATTTCACTGCGCGATTTCTTTTCCAAAAACAAGAATCGAATCACCGACCGATATTGCACTTTTTTCATTTTTCTAAAATCCGCGGACACGCCCACTTCCACACACGGTCAAAACAAAACTACGAATCCGATTCGACTGAAATTTTTACAGTAGTCGTCTACGAGAATATACTATACGTAGTAAATTTCTCTTGCGATAGTAGCTCCATCGGGCGGTGAGGGTAGGTACTTATTGGACCGCCCTCGTATGTGAGGCCTCTCCTCGAATATGCCTCTCAGATCTGGAATTCTTATTTTGCTAAAGATATAGTTTTACTGGAAAACGTTCAGAGACGAGCCACAAAATTGCCCTTGGGTCTTAAAAACCTGGAATATGCGGAAAGGCTGAGAGTCTTGAAATTGTAATGACTTAAGTTTGCTGAAATATAATTATTATAAAACGGCGATTAATTTGCGCATCAACCTTAAAATAATTTGACGGCAACTTCCCCTACAGATTTAGAACATCCCCTTCCGATATTACCCCTCCGAGCAACAATGACATCCTCGACTACATGAAGGAATTGTTCCGCGTTTTAATGTCTCTTTGTTTTCCGTTTGTCGCGACTACATTTCAATTAAAACCATCCCTAAATTGTTGTCGCAGCCAAAGCCTCCCCATGTTTTCCGCCATTTAACAGTGCCTTCGGGCTACAATTCCAAAACCTCTTTCCCCCGACCTGTATGTTCTTCCCCTAGCTTAGGACCAACTTACAAAAAAGTTAAGTCTATAAATCTATAGATTGAAGACCAGTTCATATTTTGCACTATTCGTAGAGACTGATAAAATGTCTAATCTTCACCACCAGTGGACATTATTTTTTCGTTGATTTTTTTGTAATTAGATGAAACCGACCGCGAATTTCAAATTCATTTCATTGCCGAGGAATCGGCATTTTTTATATATTTAGACAAACAATTTTATTTTCAACAATTCTTTTTTACTTTACTTATAATCTATACTAATATTATGAGGAGGTAAAATTTGTAAGTTTAGATGTAGGAGGTAATCTCCGAAACTACTCAAATTTATTGTGACCTTAACTGGAATTGAACTTGAAACTCTCGGTGTGAGAAGTCATTATCATGCCCTCTGGGCTGCAAGGGGCTACACGCATCCCAATTATAATAATTTCGTTGTAACGACTTTAACTTCTTTATAGTATACATTTGTATTTTATTGTATTATTATTATTTTTATTTTCATTTTATTTCTTTTTTGTTCTTATTTTTTTAGGAACCGTCATGTAAAAGTGCCGTCATTTTTGACAGGTTACAACTAGTTTTATAATAGTACGTTAATTTTGATAGAGTTATTAACAAATAATACAGATAGCGTTCGAGAGTGACGAAAGTGCGACTGTGTGTGATGTTATGGTAAATAATGAATGCTTAGAAAAAGTGAACGAGCTTGCAATTTGGGAAGTAGGGAGGGCATGGTTGTGAGTGATAATGAGAATGCGGAAAATACGGGAAAAGTGAATCGTTAATTTTTTCCATTAACAAATTATTTTGAAAATTTCTAAATGGAGGAGTCCTTTACCGTGGGACGTAATGCTGTAATGTCTATGATGTAGCGTATCGAAAAAAAAAATTTTTGCGCAAATGAAAATGATTTTGGAAATAGTTTTTTTTCAAATTATCCTTCTTCTTCTTCTACCCCTTATCCTATTGGGTCGGGGTCCCTGCACCGTATAAAAGATACCCAAAAAATTTAAACTAAAAAATCATAATAAGCAAAAGTCGCATTTTATCAAAAAAACATAAGGTCATCGTTAATATTTGAACAAAATTACCCTAATATTTTGATATATTTTCTCCACCAGTCCTGAAAAGGAGAGTTTCGAGAAATACAAAATATCAACAAAAAAATCGTTTTAACATTCACCTTTCGTACAAGCTTCAAATTGCTATAATTCTGCCAATTGTTGAATAAGGTGCTGAGATCCATTATTGGAAAAACTCTACGTGACCGTGCCCGAAATGAAGACATAAGGAAAACTTGCAAAATAGAGGACATACCACGATGGAGTAGATCCAGAAGGAGATTCTGATGGGATCACTTAGCCAGATTGAACAGTGACAGACTCGCGCATACAGTGAATGAAATTCCCTCTAGACGACGCCTATCGGGAAGACCACCGAAAAGATGGAGGGATAGCTGGACCTCATCATCCCAGAAGGCGTAGTTTTCTGTAGCACTGATCAACAGATTTACTAAAAGATGAAGAAAAAAACGATATTTTTAAAATATCAAGGTGGTAGGTAAGGAAATTAAGTAATTTACGATGGTTGAGACTTTTGTGCAAGATCAGGGTGGCGCGGAAATAGGTAAAATGAATGCGGAGTACAGCTTGAGACGACTGTCGGAAGCAGCGCACTGCATGTTGTCAGTCATCGCAATTACGGGTCATAATCCGCTCGAGGATGGCTGCTGATTTTGAAACCGTATTGAAACGGAAACTTGAGGTGTGAAGAAGTCCCTGAGCTGCTATTGCTCTCTCGTTATTTGCACCGCGAGACCACTAACGTCTGCTGCCTTGTCCACTTATCCTCCGTCGCACAGAAACTTTACACCTCTCCCTCCGGGGTCTTTTACGCGTTGCAGGCTGCCTCCGAGCGTCAGATTGCGGGCAAGAACCAGACAGACGATCCGTTTTGTAAGTGCCCTCGAGGCGAAACATCCACGAAAACGATGCCAAATAAATCGGCGTCGTTTTAAAGGAAAGCGGATATTTTTACAGTTTCGTAATTCGGCCCGCGCTAGACTAGGGGTGTCGTCTTTTTACATCGCCGTGGAATGACAGAGGGTTTTTTAATGCATTTATTTTTGTCTCAACAGTTTTTTCATTGTCTGCTTTCTAAGCAAGATGGGGAATGGGGAGAAATTTTGCAAATGAAAGTGCTTTTTGCTTTTCGATTTTTAGGCTCGGAACAGAGTTAGAAATAAAAGAGCGGAGAAAACGGGATATTATAAATCTTATTTTAATTTACACCAAATTAAATTTTGTTATTCACAAATAAGTTACGAATAACTATCTTGAAAAACAAATGTTAAAATTTTTTTTTTTTCAAAATTCGGCAATGAAATTAATTAATAAATCATCTTAATGTACAACTAAAGATATATTTTAACTTTTTAAAAGCAAAGATCTTTGCTTATCAATGCTATCCTATGGTATTAATTAGTAACAAGGTATCTTGTATCGAGTATTATATATAAGTTTATAATTTTATCAGAAGAAAATTGTAAGTGATTATAATAGCACAATAATATGTGAAATTTCCTAATATTACTAATATAAAATCATTATCATCATCATTTTCATCCCTTTGTCCTATTAGGGTCGGGGGCCCAGAGACTCGACAAGGTGCTTCCATATCCCCCTGTCTTGCGCTGCTTCCGCATGAGTCAATCAGTCCAGACCCATCCTGTTTTCATATTTTCATTTTTTGTTGCCTCTTCCGGCTTAGTCTGGGGCTACCCGCCGGTCGTCTTTCTTCCGGGGTTGTCAAGAGGATTCTTCTTGGTATTCGTTCCTCTGGCATTCTGAGCACATGTCCAAGCCACCTCATTTATGATTTTTCTAAACGTAGGAGTAGGGGCTAATACATAATTGAATTTTCTTTTTTTAATCTTTTCCTTTACACCAACGGTAAACTATTTCAAAAACTTAAGATTTTATTTCTTACCCTTCCCTCCAATCCGCGTATTAAATTAAATAATATTCAATTAATTATTGAAGATACTGGTAGATAGAAAATAGTAAGTAATAAAAATGTCAAAGTAGAAAGCACCTGTAGAAATTGTACTGCAGCGTGTTCGTGCACAGTACTCGGAAGGAATTGGAAAATAAAATTGGATCGACAGCTCTAAATAGATGTCGGATTAAAGAATGCTAGTAATGAACTTTTCTTCTGCGTAAACCATGTCTCCGGCGATTTGTCGTTCAGAAAGCTGACAGACGCTCCTTAATAGAACTGGGCGAGTTTCTCTGCTGGCTTTTTGTATTCGTTGCAATCTAGTTCATAACGAGCCGATTACAACTGTCTTCAATGAAGAATTGGTTTATTCGATTCATCCGTAAATGCAGCAATTTTTACAAGTTGTAAAGTTAAGGCGGCACATTCACTGCAAATAAATATTTCGGCGTTTTTTTTTTACGAAAATGTGGGTTTTTATTATTCATTTATATCACAATGTATATTCTAGACTGCAATTTTTTAGGGCAATTACTTAGATAAAGCCTTTATTCTTATGTGAAAGTAATAAACTGAACATTATTTACAATAATTAATAAAATTAATCGACGGGCCGCGGCCAAAAAAATTTTCTGCCCTAGGCGAAACAAAATTTTAATGAATATTTAAATGTACGCACAATATGTTTTTTATACATATAAAGTTTACTTTATTATCTACAATCCGTATTTAGGTAATAAAGAAATGTTCAATATTAATAAAGTTATAATGTTTTAAATTTGCAAGAAATTTTTACGTTATTTATCGATTTTAAAGCGCATTTCATTCATATAAAGAGATGAGTTTTAAACAATATATTCTACTTATTCCCGTATTTTAAGGATTTACTCACCAATTAAAAGTTAGTTTTTTTTTATTAAAAACAGTTTAATTATTATTTAAAAATAAAAATTCCAAAGTATGAAATGGGCCAATAAATGACGCCGCTGCCAATGGCATTCTGTTTTATAATTACGTCATTTGTCTAACAATTTGTCCAGAATATACATTCTGATATAAATGAATAATAAAAACCCACATTTTCGTAAAAAAAAAAAAAACGCCGAAATATGCATTTGCAGTGAATGTCCAGCCTTAAAGCTTTTCACTCAAGATCCTAATTTATCAGATTTCATAACCTTGACGCCTTTGCATGTCACGACAGACCACGAGCGAGATGACGTGCGTGCACTTTTCGACCTTGCAGTGACCAAACACAAATAAAGTCTGGCCTATACGGGTCCTCCAAGGGGTTAAAATGGGTTTCGAAGGTTAAAAGAGGCATATTTTCTCTATTTTTTTCTCACCGTACTGCAGAAGAACAGTACATAAATATTCATCAGTCACCCTTTTCCTCGTGAAAACTCGTGTTATATCGAATCGGCGTTGATCAGGGTATCGTTAAGCGGGGTCTTGGTTGAAACATTACGCTTCCAAGGCTACGTGTAACATTGCAACCCTCTCCTCAAACTTCCCCGCCTGGTCTCCGTCTCCTGATCGTCATATTTCAGTAATAATTAACCCTGCTGACCTCGATTCGGTATCGATTGTTCCGAACCGATTGTTGTCAGTGAACTATTGGACCGGGTACTTTAATCGGCCGGCTTTGAGGTCTTTATTTTAAATTTCACTTTGTTCATTTCCAAAATTATTACAACACTTTTTGAAGTTACACTTCCTTAGGCGCGTTCAGGTGACATTTTACAATGCAACGAAATGCGCGCGCAACTTGCGACGGAATTTTCAACATCATTAAGTTATTTATCACAAATCTGTTTTCAACTTTATTACCGCCATCTGGTGAAATTCTGAAATTCTCTAATCTCGATATCTGCGCAGCTTGAAAGATGTCGCCGCTGCGCTGAATTGGCGACCGTCTTTTTTCTAATGTAGAACAGGAATACCTATGTTATCTGCGGACATCTCTTTAGTTGACAGTTTTTGTGACTGGTTCGTTTCGCGCTTCCTCACGTTCATACACCTAATTCTGCATTTTGTTGTACTGCATAGTGACACGCACCTAAGTAGGTACACGCGCTTAATTTTTTTATTGTAGTAAATAGCCGTACACCCGCGAAAAATCACGAAACATAATATATAAATGGTGGTTCGCGTCTTTGCTTAGCCCTAGTATATTATGTACTATATTTTTGACGGTCCACGGAGAGCCGGCGGTAGCAACATGCGTTAATCGGCCGGTTCGGGTTTGCTAGCCCGGTGTTCAAGACCCATCTCTGGCCGTTTAATTGGATTTTTTTTAACCGCGAATTCGAATGAAATTACGGACAGACAGATAGACAAGGAAATAATTATATTTAGATTAGATTCGCGTGTCACGTGAAATACAACGCAAAATTGGGCAATTTTATTTGTTTCTGAAAGTTACATTTTAATTGGTATTTCGTGGAAAATTGGAACAAATTAAGTGGAATTTCAACAATTAGAGATCATAGGTCATTTTGTTTAACAAAAACGGTGAGTTCATTCATATTGTAATGTGAAAAAATAGATGTTTATATTTTATATTGTTTTTGCAATATTTCTTTGTTGTTGTTGTCACTAATTAATTAATGTAAAGCAGAAATTTAAAAATAAAAAGTAAAAAAATATTTTTTTTGACGAGTTATTGCTAATTTTACTATCTTACAACAATTCAGTCTCATAGTGTAGAATCAGAGAGGAGAGAGAGCGTTGTCTCCGGCAGGAGCGACCTGCATTATAATTAGAATATGCCTAAACTGTGACATGTTATACATGTATATTATTATTTTTTGATATACAGATTACCTATTTATCACGGACGACAGATAGATTATCCTAGTGAGACGTTTATGTACGTTTTTTATTTATTTATGGGAAACTAACAATTAAAATATGTACAAAATTTACAAACAGTACCTACAATAAAAATCAGGTTATACACGAATACCCCAATTATAATAATTTCGTTATCTGTCTGTCCGTCCGTCCGCGTAACTTAGTGTAACGTCCGTAACTTTTTTATAGTAATTTTTTTTCGAATTTTTTTTTCCAAAAATCTTTTTCAAATTTTTTTTTCGACAATTTTTGTTTTAGAATTTTTTTTTTTCAAACAATTTATTTTCGAATTTTTTTTTAAAAATAAAATGAATACATAATTAACAGCTAGTTAAATAATAGTTCAGAGACAATCTTACTAGTTAATGTTTTATAAAAATTATAATGTTATGTTAATGCTGTGTTTATAAGGTTTTATTTCAATTCTTCTTCTACGTAGGCGGTCCTCGTAGCCCGGTGGGTATGGCACTGGCATCTCTCACCGAGGGTTCAGGTTTCGTTTCCCGGTGACGTCACAATTAATATATGTGATATCTTTTGTAATTGGGTCTCTTTGCCTGTTGAAGCGTGAAAGAAAATAAAATGATGATAATTATTTTATAAACTAAATTTTCTTTTCATTTATCTTTTTTAATTTGCTGTTTTATACCTTAATGCCACAAAATCACACTTTAATACTTATGTAATTTGGTTTGTTCTTCCTCACTTATAATAATAGTATGTATGTCTTAATGAGCTTTCTGTGTTGATTTCAGGCGGACGCATCTCTAGATATGGCGAATCGGGACTTCTGCCAGGCATCCTTGGAGTACGTGTTCCTTCTCCAGGAAGTGCAGGAACGGAAGAAATTCGAATTTGTGGAAACATTACTCGGTAATTATTTTGACCCATTATACTGTACCTTCTGTAAATCTTAAGTATAATAATTTATTTAACTCGCTGTCCCGTAATTCCATAACTTCCTGGAATTCACGGCTAAAAATGAAATTACATGGAGAAAGACTCGAACCTTGGACGCTCGGACGGCAACTAATGGACATAGCCACCATTGCTTCTCCATGGCCTGTCAAAAATATACTACACATTGTAAGAGCAGGGCTTAGCTAGGACATTATGACGTTTGACAGGCTTTTTATTATCTATAAATAAATAAATAAATTATGTTTCGTGATTTTTCATGGGTTTACGGTTAGTTAATATATTATTTTAGCTTTTATTGTTAATCCTGTACCTTTTTAAGGCATATACATTTAAAAAAACAACTTTTTCAATATTAGCAAAATTACTTTGTGGCAACATTATATTAGGTCCTTACATATGAAATTGGCGTTTAGTATGGGAGGAACATAAAGCCGATTTTTTTTTTATTATAATATATTTATTTAATCAAAGTATGTACCATTGCTATCTATGCACTTTTGCCATCTCATAGGTAGTTCATCGATCCCTTTACTAAAAAAACCATTCGGACGGGAATCAATAAAATCTTTGAAGGCGGTTTGGACTGCCCCATCGAAGTTGAATTTTTTCCTTTGCAAGAAGTTATCCAAATTTCGAAAAAAATGGTAATCTGTTGGGGAAAGGTCCAGAGAGTACGGTGGATGTCTTAGACATTCCAATTGAAGCTCCTCTAATTTGGTAGCCGTCTGTTGTGCAGTGTGTGGTCTAGCGTTATCATGAAACAGCAGTGGCCTAGAGCGATTAACCAGCCTCGGTTGTTTAGCAGCTAGCTTTTCCATCATGGTTTACAGTTGCTGACAATAGACATCTGCCGTAATGGTCTGGCCAGATTTAAGAAAGCTGTAGTGAACGACACCAGCACTAGTCCACCAAACGCTCACAAGTAACTCTTTTGGAGTCAATTTTCGCTTGGGGCATGGTTTGGCTGGTTCGGCAGGGTTCAGCCATTGCGATGAGCGCTTCCGATTATCGTACAGGATCCACTTTTCATTACAGGTAATGATTCGATTTAAAATCCCTTCATTATTGTGCCGGTTGAGTAATGCAACGCAGCAGTCAACGCGCGTTTATTGATTTGCTTCACTCAATTCATGAGGTACCCACCTTTCAAGCTTTTTCACCTTACCAATTTGATTCAAGTGGATTAAAACAGTTTTATCACTAACACCGCAGCCTGCAGCTAACTCGGATGTGGTTTGCGATGGATCCGCTTCCACAATAGCCTTCAATTCTTCATTATCAACTTTGGTCTCCGGCCGTCCACGGGGCTTGTTCTGCAGGTCGAAATTTCCAGAACGAAAACGTTGGAACCAAAAACGCACTGTGTTTTCTTTTGCGGCACCGTCGCCATACACATCATTAATCCTTCGAGCCGTTTCTGCAGCACTGGTGCCACGGTGGAACTCGTACTCGTAAATAACGCGATATTTCAAGTTTTTCATTTTGTAAACTGAGTGACGCAAAGAAAAAGACAATTGAGGAAAAAACAAATGAATTATAATTTTCAAAACACAAATACATGAGTAAATAGCTGTATAAATTTGGATTTATAATTCCTAACCAAAGAGAAGATGTTTGAGATCAAATTTTCCAGTACGGCAAAACGCCAATTTCATATGTAAGGACCTAATATACAGTGTCAACACTTTTTCTCACATTGAAACATTAACAGTAATTTTTTATTTCAGGTTTCATGTTCGGCTGGTTGACCTTCTATCATCAGGGGCATGAGGTGCACAAGGACTTCAAACCCTACATGTCTGACTTGCAGCTCAGAATACAAAAGGTTACTTTTATCCTGAATACCAAATCATTGAATCGCCGGCTAATGTTTACTTACATCTCATTACTTTTGAAAACATCCACATTTGTTGTCTTGAAGTTTTTTGTGTGCTGAGTGAGTCATAATGTTTTTTGTGCGATTGGGTAACCTCACACTTAATCTGGATACAATCATTTTTCCTTTTACGTGATTGTACATTAGTTACGAGTAAAAAATTGTTTGTCGCAATGAGATTATAATTGAAGGTGTTCAGATTTTATGATTTTTTCGTTTTAAAACTCATAATAACGCATAAGATTTTAAAATGACACTATTTTTTAAGCTTATTATAATATACGTTGAATCTTAAAATTATATATTTAAATATAACCAAAGTAGTCCTAAACCCAATTATTGCATTCTGCCAAGTTGTGAGTTTGTTTTTGGGTAAATATATTTTTGCACTTTTCTTGTTCACCCCAAATTTTAGTTAGTACATATTTATGACATTGTTTATATTATACTGTGTGCAGTACCATTAACCCAAAAATATTTTGATGTAGGGTTTAAATATAGTGAACAGAACATAGGTAGTACATACATATCTTAATATAAATATTGACGATATAAAAAAAAATAAACACAGAGATATTAAGCGGCAAATAATTTCGATTTCAATTTGCAAATAAAATAGATTTAGAATATTTTGATTATGTTCAAATTTTTCAAGAACACAATGCTGGATTTTATCCCCAGGGATAATCGATTTGTTATTATAGCTCAAAATTGAAAGCACATTTATCTTAAATGTTGTCAAGCTTTCATGAAATATATCTACAAATTCACTGCACTCGTTGCCAAGTCTATGTAGCTTAGGCAATGGTAAGTGAATGTGGTAGTGTCTTCCTGCATTTTTGTAGCAGAAAATATCTCCTTCTACTTATGTTACAATAGTTTACATGCCTTTACCTGAATACTAGAATTTTATGAACTTGTCCTAAGCGTTTCTATTATTTTAACTAATAATGTAGGCTAGGCCAGGAAAAACCGTGTAGTAGATTACTTTTTGGGTTATCATATAAAAATCGTTTTCTAATATTAATTGAACTGTGTAATACGTCAATATATTTGAAAAAAAAAAACATTTTAAACAAACATTTGACTTTAACACGCATCTTATTTTATTTGAGTGAGATTAACAGTGTGGTTTGCTTAATTAACACAATAATTGTTTCAGACGAGAGGAAACTTTGAGGAGACAAGCAAAAAGACAGAGTCACTCATGAAAAAAATGATGGAGATGCGACAGATGGTAATTTTTTTTTTTTTAATTTGGTATGCAATTGTTTTTACAAAAATCAATGAAGTCAAGTCTATGAAGGAAACGCTTTACTATTGATAGACAAACTGCAAGCTCTTGGTAGATGGTAAGTACCTGTTCTACTCTGATTTACCTTTCCCATATTGTGCGAAAATTGAAACGCGCGTTCCAGTGCTGTAAACCCAGTGTACGTGCAGACTAATAAATTGTTTTAAGTTAAAATAATTTTAAGTTGAATGAATATGAATATTTAATATTGTTGATGCTTATAGCGTTAACTTTGTGGTTGGACATAATTATTAATTTGAGAAAGCTAACAAACTTCATATAAACCATGCTGATTGTTTTTAAACATCTACCGGTTTCGATACTGAAGTATATCTTTGTCAGGACAGATACACAATAATTTACATAAATTACATTTGTAAGAGTCAAGTATTAGATGGAGGTGTGGCTTCATTTGTAGTCGGGGAAAGGGGTGGAGTTTGACAGTGAGACATTGAAATGGGGAATATATCAAAAAATGAATTAATTGTTAAATTTAATATGTTGTTAATTATATTAGATTAGGTTTTGAGAGGCTTTTTGATTTCTAACATTTCTAAATTATCTAGCCTAGGGCCTCTATTTCTTTTACAACTTTCATATTTCCATAAGGGCAGATTCAAGACTAAGAATACTAAAAAAATAAAGATTTAGTAGAAACATCTACTTTTTCTGACTTTTATCACAATTGTCTGCAAAATATTAAAATATTGAATGCAGTTTTTCACATTACAGAAACAGGACGACCCTGGTAGACCAGCGATCGGGTTAAATTTCACAAGAGCCGGATATTTATTTTTAATGGAAAAAAGTAAGTTTATTCAATAACGTGATTTTCGGTATTACATAACAAATAAGAGAGGGTGTAAAATCAAAAATCCTCATTAATTTTAAAAAGGAATTTTTTGAGATTACAATGCCTGACTAAATGCTACATGTTATTAGATATATATGAATTTTGAAATAGATAAATAAAACATGTTAGTTGTAACTCTTTTAAAATCTAGGGTCTCTTCTTTTAAAATAAGTTTAGTTGTAAAATCTTTTACATGCTACCTCTCTAATAACGCAGAACTGTTTGTGTTTGGAAAGGGAGTTCGTTTACAGTGATAGTGACATATGACCAAAGTAACGTACGTACGTGGGTGCTAGAAAGTGTGCTCTAAAAGCGCATGCGATTGATTGTAATTTGTCTATTGAATATTTTCAGAGGCATTTGGAACAACATGGACCAAGCACTATTGTACATATGAAAAAAGTACCAAAGAGTTCAAAATGACGCCATTCAATCAAATTACCAGCAAAATCGTAAGTTCTATATTTTATTCAAATCAAGATCACGCGGAATTTTAATATCCTCCATTCAGACACTTTTTGCCACATATTCTTGCACTATTGACAGGAACAGCAATTTATAACTCTTTATTTTGGATTTAATTATCAGTGGAATCTTTTTAAACAGTTGTTTGTAAACAGCAAATTTTTCAAGGGAAGGTTTTTAAACATTTATTGAAATGCACTCGGATTTTGTGATAATGAAATCAGATTTTTTAAAGGTACCATAAAAAGAGTTACCATAGAAATGTTTTGATTGTAAATCTTACACTATTTTAAATATAAGCTTCCAAAAAAGGAAAACCACAAGAGCACATTAATATACACCAGAGAGATTCTTAATTTCTTTAGTCATATCAATAGAATCCAGATCCACAAATTCATTTAACACAAACTATCACCACATTGACATTTTCAACGCAACAATAAGAAACATAAAACAAACAATAGCTACACTACCGCACCCAAACTAATTTGTACATTATATCTTCCCTTCTACTCCCGTCCCACATTCCCCTCCACCCTCTCCATTCGCTATTAATGTATGTTAAAGTAAATTTTTAAATTCAGTGGAAAATTTTTAAGATTGTTTTAAAATAAATAAATAAACACACAAATACACATACTCACACAAACTCACTATTGGACATGTTTTTTCTTATTTTTTTATCGATTGTATATATGCGTTTTCTTGTAATTGGCCCAAAACTCTGTACATCAATTATTGTTTTTTTTCAAGATTGATTAATTATATGGCTGTAAGAAAACCAATAAATGAAAATAAAAATAAAAAATAAAGAATACAGAATTGAACAGACATGAACTAAGCCTCTTCTATATTCTAGAGGATTAGGACACAGCGGAAATATTATGTCCTTCTTTGTGTTTATTTTAGACACATTTATACTGCAATTATTTATTCTTGCATAATTTGATTGCCTAATAAACAAAATATATTTTTTACAATAGATGTTGTTTTTTTTTTAATTTCTTTACAAACTGAGTCTCATCAAGTAAAAATCTCTATTTGTAATAAAACACAACTTATTAACTTTTTAAGAGTATTCAATTTGATCTTTTTATAATTGTTTCAAAATTTACAAGCTTATAATAATTTTTTTAGACATGTCAAACTTACGGAACCAGCTGTGAAACTAGACCATGTACTAAAAAATTTACATAAGTTTATGTCTGTATATCATCCCTTTAGAGGTAAAACTCACTAACAGCAATACTGGGTTAAATGAGTTTGGAATTTAAACATTCATATTTTTTCCATCTCTTTTCCAGGTGAAAATCAGTAAGTGAATATTCTCTGTCAATTTTTAGTTATTTAGTGGTAACTCATAATTTAAATGTTTTAAATAATTTTAATATCACAAATTGAAGTTTAAACCTCATTATCTCAAACTACTCCAATGTCACCAAGGCCCGGTTGTATCAAATTTGATTAAAGTTTGTATAAAACATAGATTTTCACGTTTTCCACCAATCAAACAACTCGTTTCTGTAAAAATCTAAGCTTTAAACAAACTTTTACTTTAATACAACTTGATACAACCGGGCCTTAGTGAGTTTTACCTCTAAAGGGATGATATTTTGATGGTCTGTCTGTCTGTATATATCCGTATCTGTTTATCAAAGTATTAAAAATTTTGGGGTTTGACAAATTTGAACATATGTAGCAATATTCTTGGAAGTTAATTATCTCCTACTTCCACTTCTGCGGTATTCATCGTTTTGGTGGTATCGCAGGAAGCATCCCAATTCTCTTAGTCGGAGATTGCAGTTTTTGCATTTCTGAATTATTTGGATGTCGTTTTCCAATGATGACTTCCTATTCTTACCTGTGCAATTGGCATAGGTATACTTTTTAATGTCTTTCGCATTTTTTATGAAGAACAGAGGAGGCAAGCCGCGTTAAGAATTTATGGTTGGCTTGTGTACTTTAACAAGGCTATAGAATGGTAGTTAGTAAATTATTATTTGTTCTTCTGAATGTACAAGTCATATTCAATGTTTAATTATACTTTTCAGACGACTCCAGCAGACACAATGACACTGACCAGCTGCATACGTCGCATGTCCGACACTATCGAGAAGAGATTCTGCTTCGACATCACGGCTGAGGGACGTCCCGGTATCTCCTACACCCTGCAGGCCCTGGGTGATGATGACCGCAAGGCCTGGATGGACGCCATGGACGGCAAGGAGCCAGTGAGTATTGTATGTTATGCCCCTGCTATATTTCCTTCCTCACTTACTAACCCAACTGTGATGGCATTTAGAAACTAAAATATGATTCACTCGCTAATGGTCTAAACAATGTTATCATCACAACATGTGTTGGATGATAACATTGTTTAGACCATGATAAATTATAGGTACATAATACTTTTTAAAGATGGACCGTTTAACAATGACTTTATATTCACTCGTAGTGTCTTAACTTACAAATAGACAGTATATTTGACTAATGTTCACCAAATATGGGGTCTTACGAAAACGGTAGGAGTGAGAATCCAGGCTGCTAAAATGAGACATCGTTAGGGAGAAAGAGGACTAATATTATTAAACAGATTGAGAAATACCAGATGTAAGGGAGACTCTTGGCATGAAGCCCCTACCTTTAGATACAAAAAAAACTATACTTTACGTAGAATGGGGTGTTTATAAATATAATACTTTACAATGGATATATGCAATTATTATATTTTATATTTAACAGAAATAGAAACCTTAAATTATCTTTCCATACTCACTGTCTATAAAAGTCAAGCCATTCTATAATTATCTTAGAATTCATTAACAATTTTTATTTTGCACATTTCATTGATAATAACCAAGTACCAATATCAATTTATTTACTAATAAGTAAATGTCTACTATCCATATCCTTGTGTATTCTAACGCCTTGTAACAAACTAATATTGCTTTACGGCGCTTGAATGTTTATTTTTGTTACAGTGGCAGGCTTTGAGACCTTTGAAGGGTAGCAAAACTGCCACCAACTAACTAATATATACATACTTTTAACTGATTTTATATCTAGAGTGATGAAAATTGATTTGCTTTTGATAAATGCTTCTAAAACATACCAACATGTTTATCTTGCCGCCTAATAAAATTGCCGCCATTGACAGATAATCATTTTCAAACTTATCATTTTCGTCAATTAGATAGCGATAGTTGTTTCTGAACCAATTAATTTTGAAAGAATTCTACAATGGATAAAATTTTGATGAGAGATATTTAGGGGAACCCTTCATGAATGTTTCCAGTAGAGGCAAATCCTCACAATATTATTTTAAGAAAGTGTAACATGACTTACATATATTATACATATATTTAAAACATATTCTAAAGTTAACAATAAATTATTGCATTTTTAGTTTTTTGGATCACTAAGTATCGCGTACTTTCTTCTTGCTATCTTTTTTATCTGCCTTAAAAACTTACTTTTGTAGCATCATATTATCCCTTCAACTTAAGTATTATCACAAGGAACTCAGTAGAGTTGCTGCCATATATGAGTTCCAGCCAATTCAAACCAGATAATTTGAAAGTAAAATATTTTATTTTGTACATAGGTTTAAATTATTCTGATATTTTGTTCCAGATGTACTCCCAGCAAAACGTGATCGCTAGAGCAGAAGAGAGGCCATTGGACGACGTGGGATTCTTCTTTGTAAAACGGTGCATCGAAGCGCTCGAGAGCAGGGGACTAGAAGAGCAAGGATTGTATAGGTGATGATCGCAGTTTATTATTTCCATGTTTATTTACTTCCATATTATGTGGTCTTATACATGATTTTATATTAAAACATACTGTAATTTATAAAACATTAGTCTTTTTATTTTTAGCGAAATTTAAAATAAATTAAATTTTAATAAATATTATTATTAAGTTCTACGGGTTAAGTATTTTTATGTGTTACAGCTGTTTCGGCTTGTAAGGCCATTATCAAACAGTGGATATACCACGTACAAACGACTTATTTATACAATTTTAAGTTACCCCTTCCCCTTTAGAGTAATTAGATATTTGTGGTGAAGCCCTGTAGTAATGTACGTTTTTTCCCGGGCACTTATCATTAAAGGTGCCTCGGTTAACGTTATGCTTAATTATCAAAATTCCCCGTTTTCTGCAAGTGTTATTTATAAATATTATTTTAATTTATGTCCTTGATTATTGTTTTTTTTTTAAATATTTAGAAGTGGAGAGAAGATCATTTTTTGTTGATTATTTAAAAGTTTAATATTTGGATCCTTTTTATATTTATTTATTTCTAGTTGCTCAAGTAAATTCATCCTAAAACCTTTTGTTTCTATATGTAAAGGTTTTGGTTCGTTATCACCTTGCGGGACGTGGTTTTCATTTAATAAATGGGCCGCAAATTTTGACTCTAAATTTTTATTTTTATAGCAGCGCATGTGTTCCGCGAATCTAGTTAAAAAAGACTTTCCCGTTTGTCCTATATATGTGGCATTGCAATCTTTATTATTACATGTTAATTTGTATATGCCACTGTTTTCTAATTTAGGTGTTTTGCAAACCTCAAAAACTCTAAAAGCAAACCTCAAAAACTCTAAAAGCAAAAATGTTTATAAATAACACTTGCAGAAAACGGGGAATTTTGATAATTAAGCATAACGTTAACCGAGGCACCTTTAATGATAAGTGCCCGGAAAAAACGTACATTACTACAGGGCTTCACCACAAATATCTAATTACTCTAAAGGGGAAGGGGTAACTTAAAATTGTATAAATAAGTTGTTTGTACGTGGTATATCCACTGTTTGATAATGGCCTTACAAGCCGAAACAGCTGTAACACATAAAAATACTTAACCCGTAGAACTTAATAATAATATTTATTAAAATTTAATTTATTTTAAATTTCGCTAAAAATTAATATGGAGTTCTACAAATTAAACACAAAAACGATAAATAAAAAAACATTAGTCACTTAAAATTTTTCATGATAAACTTTTTGCACTCCAATTTAAATTCCTTTAGGTTAACTATATTTTATATTATCTGTGGTAGGCTGTTGAAGATTTTAGAGACTTTTCTACATTAAACAGTTTTGTGAAGTATTTCTGTTTTTCTTCTGTAGTCTTATATTGTCGTCACTCATAAATTGAATGAATGAAAATCCTTATTTAGTTTCATTCTGTTATTAAAGTATTTGGGTAATAATCCATGTCTTTTTTAAAATATTTGTACCAAAACATTATGTTTTATTCTCTGATTCTAATTTTAGTTCATTCAACGTTTTTGTTATTCTATTGCTCTTCAATATGCATTTCTTTGTTTTGTACTATAGTACTTATAGTATTGGAGTTTGAAAAAACCTGAAAATTTGAAATTGTCAAATATCTCAATATCCAGTACTTTAGTAATATGTAGCAAATAAGTAAGGTAATAGTAATACGTAATCGCAATCTTTGTACACATTAGTATAATAAATATTGCGGTTTCAAAATGATTTCTTTAAAAATGCAAAAATAAAGACATTTTTCACAACATTAATGATTTTTTTCATGAGTTTTACGTCTTTTGTCAAATTTTGCAATCGCATCGCAATTTATTTATTTGCACTTGAATTTTGAATTAACGAAATTCTACTGCAATTTTGGTTTCTTTAGCATTCCTACATTGCTTATAAATAATATGCTGTAACAATAATCAATGTGTGGAAGAATTTTAGAATTCGTAAGCTTCGACTACAGCATATTTAAAACCTCCGATGAATTTAACACATATTTAACAGTGCAATTTAGATGAGTATTCAAATCACCTAAAAACTAAAATGTTTGTTTTAGTTTCCATTTTGTAGCAAAGTTATAAAGATAGGAAAAAATAATTACGTAACATATCTGTAAACAAAAACTTACTGTAAGATTTTCACTGACAGTATTCATAATACCTTCATTTTTACCCATCTCAGGGTAACTGGCGTGGCATCAAAGGTGGCGAAACTGCTCTCGATGGGCCTGGACCGCAGGAAACCATCGCAAGAGAGGTTGGGGTCAGTGCTGGACGACCAGTGCGAATGGGAGAGTAAAACTCTTACCAGCGCACTCAAGACGTACCTGCGTAATCTACCCGAACCACTCATGACGTACCGCTTCCATAATGGCTTCATCGCAGCCGCAAGTAAGTGATATTTCATATTTAGATTTTTTATTCGGCTCACCACGTAAGCATTTGGATTTTTTAACAATTTCAATCCCACGTGCTTTTATGCACAACTTTTGTCATCCATTTTATGTAAAGTTCTTTAAATTATAATTGATAGTTACATATTTGGTCAGTTATAAACTGTATTTTGTACTAGCTTAGCCCGCGCGGCTTCTAGAATATTCTCCTTCCAGAACTTTCAAGAAATTCGAATGTACGAGAAACCTTCTAGACACACCGACACATTCCGCCACTCAGTTTAGAACCTTATAGAACTTTCGGGAATTTTCTAGAACCTTCTCCTTCCAGAACTTTCTAGAGCAGGTTTTTCCAGAACCTTCTAGACTCACTGACACAGTCAGCGCGCCTATTTTGAAACAATCTGAAGCATTTGCGGCCTTCCCATAACAAAACAATGTGCTAGAAAGCACATTTTCATCACCCACTCTCACCCACGCTTAGCCACCCCCACCAAACTGGCACATTTTTGATACGACACCAAGGGCTATCTACCACCATACCCACCAGGGGGTGGTAGTGTCTGGTTGTGTAGAAAACTTGGCGGATAGGGAAACACGGGTTTCTTTTTATATATATATATATTGATTATTTTCATTCAAATATGTATATATTTTAATACATATTACCATATAATTAATATTATCATAGATAATATTCAAGACGTTTGGAAATGTCAAAGCAAAACTGTATCATAATAAAATCTTTACAGGGCTAATCGGGAATTCAACCAGTTTGCCGGAAACAGTTCTTGAATTTTTTAAATATTTAAGTTTCCAGACATTCTTTGTCTGGAATATAGACACTTTCTCAACAGACCCTGAATTATCATCCTATCAATGGCTGTTCCACACAAAATGGCGAACGGCAACGATTTAGTAGATTTGTAAAATAGGGAGGTTGCACGATCCGACGCCTTGCCGCGGACACGCGAGTTTTGTGTTATTTTAATCAATAATTAATTAATTAAAAAATTAAAAAATTAAAAAATTAAAAAATTTTAAAAATTTAAAATATTTAGAATATTTGAAAAATTACAAAATTTATATTACTACACTTTTATCACATTTTACTAAATAGGAAAGAGATTTTAAATAAAACACAGGTTCAGACTATACAAAAACGGTGCACTGAACCGGCAGAGTGACGGACATTACGACCGATAAAAGCACAAGAAAAGCGAGGATTTCACACTCCCTGGTCCATTTCACCTTCCTTTATTTATACCAAAAAATAAACATAACGGGATTTTAACGGTCAAAATGGGATTAGTCTTGGAGGGGAGATAAATCTTGAGATGGCGCAGTAGCGGAGAGTGATGGACCACTTGCATCCGCACAGAAAAGAGTCGCAGGCGCGTGTAATACCGTGCCGCTGTAGTGCTTAGACGGCGCGTTTGGCTCGTCTATCTAAGATTTCTCTCGATTGGAGAGACGTACATATGTACAAATTATATCAATTTGGGCGCTTGACACATCCGCATATGAATTTAATTATGACTAATGTGTCCGGATGTGTCAGCGACCGTAATTCGCCTCAAAAGGGCCGAATCTTATCTCTCGATATATCTCCCTCAAAACCAATCCGATTGTTTATTTTTTAGTGAATCCTGACAGGAAATGACATGCCGAATCCAACGGTATACGACATGCCAGGTTTTGTGCATTTTTTAAAAAATTCATCTCGCGAATTTTTTCGCATTACGGCCCGGACGCCCTTCACGGGACGCCGGCGTGTGGTCCATAAACCCAGCTTCACCGTATTGGATGCCGCGTGAGGGGTGCGCACGCTGTTTCGGGCCCCCTTTCAGACGGCTACCTGCCAATCTATTGCGCAGTTAGTAAAAGAAATGTAAAAAAAATGTATTTTTAATGTTATTTGTAATCCGCGAGATCGTCGTCATCTTCCAAAAATGAGATGCGCGTCTCGCGGTTTTTCTATATGCACAATCCCTGTTATCTCCCGTCAGCATTCAGAATTAATAAGACCGCCAAAACCCAGTCAGTTTATTTTTCAAAAACACAAAATACAAACATAAGAAATACTTAAATCTAACAAAGACATACATAAAATTATGGGCATAAAGATAATAAATAATACAGAAAATCATACAGTTTCGTTGAGGCCTCAAACGATATAGGATTATACATGGTTACAGCACAAAATTATCAAGACATAAAGCAGAGCAACGATTAGGTATACAATATTGACATGACAGTAAAAAAGCAGAGATAAAATATGGAATGACATCTTACACAAATTCCAGACAGTGTACACATATATAGTAATAACCAGGGCATTCAGTAGTTTATAAAAATATTTTCCTATTAAAATGTTAATCTATATAATATTTATTTCAATCTAAAAAATGTCAAAAAGGTCTCATATTGCGGCATAAATTATCGCATAGCGGGAGATCCTCCGCGTGCTCGCAGTCCAAAATAGTGATAGCTTGGGCCCGCCGCCGCCAGGGTCGCATAATCGCCTCGGCGCCCGGGTTTCGGCGAAGCCGCGGGTTTGCTACCTGTAGTATCTTCATTGACATTATTTTGTGTTCTCTGTCTGGAATTTCGCAGGCATAATTTTTAAGTATCGCGGGACCATATCCCATGCGAAACAATGGCAAATTGCAAATTTTACCATTAGTTTGTAATAAAACATCTCAATTTGACAAGACTAATTTCATAGACAAAATATATACATACATATTTAGAAATGTAAAAAATAAAAAAACAAGTTTATAAAATTTTATTACTGGGCTATAGATATTAAGGTACCTACCACGCTACATCCAGAAATTACTTAGACTTGATATCCATCCATCAATGAGGTATTATTCTAGAACTTCTTTTTATGGTGTCATTTCGTATCTGAGGTTGGCGATGTTCAGCCACAATGATGGTACTAGAAGAACTTATTGCAGTGGTTCTCTATTGCCTTCCGCAATGCAGTGCCACAGCTGATTCTAGAACTACGTAATATAATATATTCTAGAACTATGTTATATAAGGATTTAAATATGTTGATTACAGTTTAGCATTGAGAATAGGATAGAAATAAATTTAAAAAAGTCATATATCATTGATTTTTATATTTCAGAACAAGATGTCAGACACATGAGAATCAACGATGTCCACACACTGCTGCACAGGTTACCAAAGACTAACTTCGAAATGTTGGAAATAGTCGTCAGACATTTAAAGAAGTAAGAAACACAGTTTTTTGTTTAACTCTTTTTTTTTGTAGATTTTAACGAGTTCATGTTTTCCTTCCTTCCCCCAAACAATATGTATTGCATGCAAACTCCTAAAACTCTCCGACGTGAATCGACACGTGTATCATGATCTAATCGATATGTTCTGGTAATTGTTTGATAGTTGCTAAAATAGACTTTATTTCATGTTTCACTATTACTGCATGGTTTCTTTAGTGCTGCCCGACCAAATTTCTATATTTAATACGACACCGGTTAACGGACATTCTGTACATTATGTATTGTGTAATAAATTTACACCCTGACAACTTCTGTTATGCGATAGGAACGCCCTCCCTCGCACGCCTAGCTATAGTGGTACGTCTAAGCTGGGGCAAAATAATTACAATTGAGGAGATTCTGAGGATAGTGGAAGAAAGAATTCCTCAACAAATACTACCCAAAATTGGATTGGGTCAATAGTCAATAGGTAAGACACCTTCTTAGGCAAAACGCACATCTCAGAATTGTAATTGGGGGAAGAAACAGGTAGGAAGTTCTCGAAAAATCTATATTAAAGCGGTACTAATATATATATAGAGAGGTAAAGTTTGTGAGTTTGTAAGTTTGGATGTAGGAGGTAATCTCCGAAACTACTCATCCGATTTCAAAAATTCTTTCATCAATATTTAGAATGGACTTTCAGAGTGGATATGGGTTATACATTATCCCGTTAAAACAAAAGGATTTTTTGTGGTGACTTATTTTACAACTAAAGTTGATGAAAAAATGGTTGAGTGATGCGTTTTTTTACGAACGCTACCTTAACAGTAAGAGATAGTTAAAAACTTTCTATAAAGAAGTTGTAGAACTCAAAAAGTTATATAAAAAATCCGTGAAGGCTTATATTTATATGTTAAAGTTAATACACAAAGTATGTAATGTTAAGTTCTTATCAAAATAAATTTGTTTATCGTCAGGGAAATTTTATGTAGATAAAAATTATATTACGATACTCGGCAGCGTCTTTGATCTGGTCAGTCTATCAAGTTGAAGATTGGACTGTTTGTCTTTGGCCTTTCACCTATCCCGTCGCTACTAGCTTCTCTGGATCATCATCTTCCCTGTTGGCGCATCATCCAAAAATTGGATAGTAGGTACGTCTCAGACAGATCGTGGACGATATTTATGGAATCCGTAGTTGTATCAAAATTGAGGCGTTAGTGTGCATTTTTAGTGTACACAGTTGGGTCATTTTATTTTTTGTTGTAGTTAAACTGTCCCTGTCCATTTTCATGACGCAGTGGTGTTTAAAATTTTTAATTTTAGCTTTGTTAACAGTACTATCAAATCATGACTAGTATTTTGTGCTCAATTGAAAACTACTACAAAACCAAAACTGACCCACACTCATATAATTTTTCATCTGATGAGACAGTGAATGACTTGTGTCATGCTAAAAATGTAGTCAATATGCTAAAAATGTAGTCAATATCTATTATTCTATAGATAATGATTGCAGGGATAATTTATTGTCATTTACCCCCGTAAACCCATTAGTTTTCTCCAGTGCACCAGAACCGCCATAAACACACTTGTTTTTCAATGATAAATGTGATATAATGTGTTTACGCTCATCCAAAAATATATCTGGTCAATATTATTCACCAAAATAATTATTTTTCAAAAATTAAAATGTCTTGTCTTAGGGCCGGTTGTTTCAAGTTGGATTAAAGTAAGCGTTCATTATCTTATCTTATATTTTTATTGTTAAATTATTATTAAATACTTATATACTGTAAACAAGGATTTTTTGAAATATATAAAAAAAAAAATTTAAAGCATAGATTTTTGCGTTCTCCACTAGACGATCCGTTTTCGTAAATATCTATGCTTTAAACGAATGCTTACTTTAATCCAACTTGAAACAACCGGCCCTTATTCAGATATTTTACAATTCTCTGTACGAGTTTTAATTTCGTCTGTTGGTTTTTTTTTGTATAGTATTTTTCATATTAATTTTCGATCAACATCATATTATAATGTTTCTAAAAGACGTTGTAGGATTCTTAGGTTTGTGATAAAAAACAATAATTTCGACATTTCAAACTGAAGCAGTTAATATTTTGAAATGCCTGAAAACATATTTCTAAACCATGCCGTAAAAGTGACATAACATTGTAAATATAATAAATGGCATATTAATAATAAAAAGGAAAAATCTGGTTGGTCAGGTCATTTAGGGTGAAAATAAACTGTATCTCTACGTCTATTGTGCTAATTTTTTCAACAAAATTTGCACCGTTTTCTTTTTATTCTGTTAGTGTCTTTAGTACAAAACCTAGACAAGTGTGGTATCATCTATAGCTAATGTCAGTCTGTTTGATAATTCATAATGAGATTCCTGCCTATCAATTCTCATAGCTTCTACACTAGATCGATCGGTAACAATTTTTATGAAAGAGTTATGGAACGCTGCTGCAATCATCCTCTACTTAGGAGTAGACACTGTCTCAATTCAAGAAGTTTGCAGTGAGTTCGCACAAATTATCTTAGTAAAGTATTACATGAGAAAGTATGTTCTACACGAATATAGAAAATATAACTGACCCAAAATTCATATATGACGTAAAACTTGTCTTTAAATTTAGAATAAATACTTACATACAAATTGAAAAATAAAATCACCAAAAATTGTCTTTACCCAATACATAATAAATATTTTCCATAAAAATTAGAAAAAATATAATATACACATAACAATTTAATAATAACGAATAAAATTTAAAAAATAGCATGTAAAAGTTCCAGTGTGACCGAACTTTATGTTCATAGGAAAGAAAATGTCCCAACTTTATGGCGTATTGTCTAGTACCAACCCCCATGGGTAGGATGCCGATAGACGTTTTCAGCACACGGTGAATATTTGTGAGCGTAGAGGCGTTTTTAGCACTGGAGGTGTTAACAAAATCAATTTAAAGCAGCGTTGTTAGAACTACATATTATCACTGGTGTCATCCAGTCTGTTTGTTCTGGTTCACTCGTTAAAATACTTGTTAAAATCCATCAAATTAAGGAAATTACCAATAAATAATTCTTCAGTTTTTATTTATCAACCGCACTGGAAAGAGTTTGCATTATATTATTGTTATTGTCTAGTATTGTAAGTGTTTTTTTAAGCTGCAGTCATTTTTGATTTAATTAGATTACCAAGCATTGTTAATATTTAATTACTAAAAAGAAATACCAGTTTGTGATACAACCTGTTTCAAAATTGCATCTTGATCCCAAACTCTGATTTGTATGGTTTTTCTCAAATTTACTTGATAATTTAGAAGTTTTCCCTCATATTTCAAACAAGAACTGTGAATACTAACATAAAAATGAGTATGTGTATATACTGATTGCCTTTTATTGTAATCAAACATAATAAATGTTGTTGGCTGTCCGTCTGTCGATCTGTCTGTCTGTCCCCATGACTTTGTGTAATGTCCGTAATTTCGTTTGAATTCACGGCTAAAGAAAACGAAATTAAACACCCGAAGATCGGGCTTGAACCCCGGGCTACCAAACCCGAACCGGCCATTCAAAGCATGTTGCTACGGCCGCCTCCCCGTGGAGCGCCTAAAAGATGCTGTAAACATATACTGGGGTTTAGCAAAGACGCGAACCAATGTTTCATCATTTTTGACGGGTTGCAGCTAGTAATTAATAGGTGTATATATTTACTTTGTGGGTGTACTTAAATTAGTATTCTTTAAAAAAGAAATTTGATTTTCCTTGCCCAAATACAGTATTTTTTTAAATAAAGCCACTAAGCCACCAAATAATTGTTGCTTCGTTTGCTTCATACAATAGTCACATTTTGTGACTGTACTAGTATTTTTATCACCGAATTCTTTAAACTTCCAAGTGTTCGCCCTGAAATTATGGCATTATGTACATGTCAAGATATGGTCTTTAGTCACAGAATTCTGGAACCCAAACCTTTGAGTTTGTATAATTAATATAATTCATACTCGATAATGAAATTTACATTGTTTTACAGTGTTGCAGCAAAGTCAGACAAGAACCTGATGACCGTGTCCAACATCTCAGTTTGCTTTGGTCCTACGCTCCTGCGGCCAGAGGAGGAGACTGTGGCTTCCATCATGGACATCAAGTTCTACAATGTGGTGGTGGAGATCCTGGTGGACAACTACGACAGGATGTTCCACTCGCAGCCGGACCCGCCCGACACAGAGATCAGGACAAACGGTGGAGTTGGCATGCATCCAGACATGAGGTAAGTTTTTTCTTATTGACAATTTGTGATATCATTTTTTGTGTGTAATAAATTAATAAAAAGTTGGTGAGATTATTCCTGATACGTAAGTTTGATTACAGGCTCAACAATCATAGATTCTAAAATGATTCAAATAAAAAACCAATGCTGATGCAATACATGTGTTGGATTATACATTTTATTAAACCCATAATAAAAATGTTTAATAAAATGTATTTGTTTGCCATTTCAAATAATACATAAATAGACTTTAAAGACTTTTATAGCCAATATAAATCTATCAAAGGAAGGAAGACTAGCGGTATATAATAATAAATAGAATAAAGAGAGTATCGCTGAGATGGTTTGACCATACGGAACAGATGAGCGAGGAAAGGATGGTAAAAAAATTTATAAGGCGAATGCAGAAGCATCTGAGGAAGACCTGGCGTGATAAGTAAATCAAAAACTGCATATTCATGCCGAAGGATGTGCATGAGAAGATATGAAAGTGGACGAAGCAAATGTGGGGTGCAAGAATCTAGATGATGTGCCACCCACTTCGGCATTGTGTTTTAACATAACAATTTTTTTTACAGTTTTATGATGAAAATATTTTTGCTGAGTACCTATAATATTCAATCTTATAAATTATTGCATTGAGTTGTAAGTAGGCACATACTTTTAAATAGCACAATTTTATTTTGCATGATATTTCATCTTACATTGATATATTTTACCGTACATTCCAGATAATATTGATTCTTCTAATTTTAACTCTAATATTAATACATTAATTAAGATCATTTATTGAAGTTTCACAGAGACTTAGCTGATTATATGGGAAACCTTCATTATTATAAGCCTTTATGAAAATATTTATATAAATATCTTCATATTTATTAAAATAAAATATGCTTGTAACCTGTAAAAGCTGGCATTGCATTGTGTAAAATGATCACTTTACACAAGCAACGTTCACAATTCCACCGTAAGAATATCCACATATTATCAAATTTTTTAATGTT
This sequence comes from Agrypnia vestita, assembly GCA_016648135.1. Classification (NCBI taxonomy): domain Eukaryota; kingdom Metazoa; phylum Arthropoda; class Insecta; order Trichoptera; family Phryganeidae; genus Agrypnia; species Agrypnia vestita. The sequence continues at coordinate 32,214 of JADDOH010005334.1, read as the reverse complement.
GCATATGTTTTCCAAATCAGTTTCTTTCATATATTTGAATAGAATTATGTCAGATTAGAGACATCTATAGTTCTTCCCATGACAACAGTATACATACATAGATTACGCAGCTGATAATGATACCTTATATGCCATATATTATTGCATTTTAAATACTGATTTCTGTTTACGTCAAAATATTAAAATACCTCATTCCCATATAAAATAAGTTAGTTACTGAAAAAAGTTTTTCGAAAATATTTATCCTAGTGAATTATTATTGTTGTTATCCATACATTTGATTCTCTCAAATACACAAGTAACATGCATCATATTGTATAAAGTATATGTTAAATTACAGCCCTGAGAAATTAGATCACTGCTCGTTACATCTCCTTGGTGCAAACTGCTAGCAGAGCAGACATATAATAGCCGGTACGCAAACAATTTCATCAGGATCAAATTTCACAAAGTGACCGCAGTTATTCCAACTCTAAGCAACCTTGAAGGTGTATTATAGAGAAAGTGTAGATACTTTTTAACTCATTTTTCTGCATACCTACATCTTGTACATTATTCGGTTTTTGAAATTTTTAACAGTGTCATCCTCCAATATTTGGATTATGTCATCATGCCAGGTCTTTCGCGGATGCCTTCCGTCGGTGTTGCCTTCAACATTGTCCTCATTTTTTTATTCTCTCCATGCTCATACATCCCACATCCTTTTGATAGTTGAAAGTGATACTATTTATGCCTCCGTAATACAACACTTAGTACAGAAGCCAATTTTGAATGTGATAAGAGGAGTAACTAGCGCAGAAATATGGAATATATTTTGTGTGATGTGAAATATGTACACTGTATTTTCTTGTGCGGCTTGTACCTCCATCTTGTGTGGTCATTATTCCAAACATGTGTTCTGCTGTTGTGGCTCTGAGCTGCCGTATATCTTCCAAAAGTTTATCTGCATTTTGTCAACTTAATGACCAAAAGTCTTTTGAAATGTTCATCCCAATAATTGTAAGGCCATTTTTCCATTGCTTGGCAAATTGGCCCGGTTTTTCGATAACAGTTTAGTTTGATTTATCCTACTGTATTATTTTGTTCCATACAGTATAATAAAAACGTATTTCTAGTGTCTGTACCTTAAATATTTTATTTGTACGAAGCAACAAAAACTTTTGAACAGTGCGCTCTGGCGTCGTGATATTTACACAACCTTTTTACTATTGCGACTGTTCAGTGCGGACACTGACCAGCGATAAAGTACCTACCGACGTATGAGAGGTTTTCGATCAGAGCGATACAAACATGAATCAGAAAGTTCTTAGGTTTTCAAGGCCATTAAAAATCTTCTGTTTTGTGTTTTCTGGGGTGTTATATCGTGTTTTTGCGACCTTTGTGGCCGAAGTTTCGGATCCCATTGCTGGATCCATCAACAGGGCCGATGTGCTGTTGTGCGTGTTGATGTTGTTGTCATGTATATGTTACAGCGAATTTGCATTTTTAGTGAGACTATACTTTCACTAGTAGAAATGTACTTTTCCCGGTCGGGCAGAGTCTAGGCAGTGAAAACATCTAAATCAACGAATTCTCAGATTTACTACATATTATATACATATACATATCCGTGAAAATATATTTTGTTCACGAATGCGCGCATTACTCAAAGCATAGACAATATATCGGTGAAACTATCAATTTGTACACGTAATTCTTAAAGCGTAGAAAGTATAAAGGCGGCACTTCACTAGGCGATTTTTATTCATTTTGCGGTCCTATTTTAACTCCTAAATTAAAGTAGGACAGCGGCACCGCAAAACGAATACGAATCGCGAAGTAAGGTGTCGGCTGAAAGATCGCGCACTCGGGTTTTTTATGATATCTGACGACTGCCGGAACAAAACGAGGTTATGTCACCATGTAAATATTGGGGGGTTAAGGGAAAATTTTTATTAATGAATATGTATTTTGTCAATTAAGTTTATTAAATATGTTTTTTTTATAACAATACAACAAAAGTTTATTTCTTACAAATATAGAAACGTAAATAAACATACACCTGGTATTATTAATTTTAAACGAACCTTTAAAAGTGCGTCAAGTAACAAACACTCGATGTGAAAAATACAAAAAATCAAAGAGATTCTAAGTCATCATTTACGTTTGAATTCATTCAGATTATTCCGCATTTCCAATTTTCTATCTTTTTATCAAAAATGTGTCTAATGTCATTTGCGTTTCTTGTTTGCGCTGTGTAAAGTGGGTGGTAGACGTACAACATAAAGTGCGCGGTTTTTAAGTTCGCAAACTTACTCGGCTCGGCGTCGGTGACAGACGTGAAGCTTGCTCGCACCGTATCATTTTTATGAGTTTAATCGACTGTCTTTTGAATTATAAGATGATTTTATATCAGATATATCATAATTTCGTAAGTTTTTGCGATTAAAATTTTAAAAATTATAAATACTGTCGCTTTGTGGTGGCTTTGGACTAGACTAGTGTAGAATGAGACACAAAACGCAAAATAAATTTTGAAAAACTAGCTCCATGTGCCATTAGAATCTTGTTATAAAATCATATAATGAAGAATTGGTGCAGCCGAAACATTCAACTTTCAACACTTCAAAATGACTATTTTAATAATATCCGTTACTTAAATAATGTTGATATGCACAGAAGAAATTAATAATGCAGTAAGAACCTTGTTCACGCAATGACTTATTAAATTGTTATTCAAGGCCCGGTTGTTTCAATTTGGATAAATAAAAGTTCGTTTAAAAGCATAGATTTTTTACGGAAACGGATTTCAGACTTGTCAAATTTAATTTTTGACAGTTCGGAAACCAATAAATTCACTAGTAAGTAGAAGTTAAAATATTGTGTTCATTTCTATTGGTGAAAAACTCTTTTAATATGATAATAATGACCTTGAATATAATTTCTCTAAAATGCAAGTGAATGATGGACTCACTAGAAAAACAGATTCACTGTAACATATATACTACACGACTCCGATACGATATTGCCACGTAACACATAACACATAACCACAGAGACACGTTGCTTTCGATACGGCATTGCAAGCCAATACTTCACCACATCATCAACGCCCACAACATCGGGTGTTGGACTCTGTAATGTTTTCCGAAAAGCCGACCAAAAAGGTCGCTAAAACACGGTGTAACACCCCAAAAAACGTGAATCAGAAATTATAGATATAAGTGGAAGATTCTCGAGTGACTAGTGCAAGATTTAGCGTTAATTACAGAATAGATCTCCAGTAAAATTCGTGTCCAGTGATTTGAGTTAATTAATAAATTTTCCTATTAATTTCAAATGTCAGATTTGCCTAAACATAAATTTAAAAATGTCGCCTCGCCATTCTTCGAGTACCTTTGTACAATAGAAGACCCCACCGTCTGCCTCCCTTCTGTAAAGCACTAAAGATGTCATCGGTCGTAAATACGACGGCTGAAAAATGATTGTTTCGCAAATGTCGTCCTTCCGAAGGCCCTTTTCAAAACGACCGATCCTCATTCGGCGTGACGCGCAGTAAACACGTTTTTTTTTCAGTTGTCCATTGCTTATTTATCGTTGGAAAGTCGTCACAGATGCGTCAGCATCTCAGCTGTTTGAACACAACAATTACAATGACGGTTATATTATTTGTATTATTAGGTTGGTGGTACTACGGCTCCTTTTGTTTATTTATTTTTTTGTTCAGTTTACGAGCTTCGTCCGTTCGGCTCTTGTTTTGGCGAAAAGTGCCTCGGAAAAAAATCGTATTTAGACAATTGTACATAATAGACAAAAAAAAAAAGGAATGTAAATAAAACACAAGTACTTCTTCAACTACTGCTAATATCTTGGTGGTAACATTATTTATAATAATAAAAGATAAAAAAAAATACTGTATTAAACCAATATTTCGACCTTTGCGTGTAGCTTGACAGAAATTATTATTATTATAAAAAGTAACCCATAAAAACCAAGTTTTTTCAATACTCCTTTTCTCATTTTCGGGTTTCGTGTCTACCACATGCGTCGGAATCTCCATACAACTTGTATGAAAAAAACATTAAAAATTTGAAAAATCCAAAATTATACTATAATTTTTTTGTAACGAAAATTTGATAGATCTTCTTGATCGTCGCCACGAGTCTGCTTGCAAAGTTTCAGTTCGATTGGATCACGGGAAAAGGGTTAAAAATCGATCCAAAGCTTTTTCGTCAGACAAGCAACCAACCAACCAGACGCTACGAGTTAAATGAAAGGGAGTAAAAATAGATAAATACTGCAAACCAATGAAGTCCGATATGTGAGTGTGGTTCAGAGGAGGGGACTCTTGATCACATGTTTGTTGCCTGCCCATTGCCGAACTCCAATACCCTTTACAATGAGCTGATCGAGGCTAAATTTCAACTCCCAACCGATATTTGCCATCTTCTTGCTATGAACTCACCTAATCTGATCTGAAGCGATAATATCAAAATTCTTGCTAGTAAATGTCATAAATACATAATTAATCATACTCTTTCTTAGCAACATCTCGTAAATAACTTGTAAAATGGCACAAATCGCTTTTTAAGGGCGGATTGCCTAATTTTAAGAAGAAGAAGAAACCAATGAAAATAGGCCCGGTTATATCGGATGGCTATAACTTGTCGCATTGTGCACGATATTTAACATTCATGTTGTAATTTTTTAAACTTTAACGGCCATAATTGAGTCCCAACATCAATATTATTAATGTTGAATAACATTCCTATTGACTGTTCCTCCAACAATTCTCATGTTTTCGATTGCATGGATTCACATTATACCAAATATGTGGACACCGTCAGCCCACCAATTGATTATTCCGTCATTAAACCCACACGGATTCTTTTGTTCTCACGCTGAGCGCTTCTCCCACATTCTAATCTAATAAAATTAAAATTTTGCCCATTAAAAAATACAGCATTTGTGCAATACCACGATGTTATTTTTATTTTCTTTGTTCGTGATTCGTTGTCAAAAAGATGCACGCCCGTTGAATGTTTTTTTATTCTATTGGTTTAATTTACGAGAGAAAATTTTTTTTTATAAAAGAAGTTACGGACGTTACAGGAAGTTACGGGCACAGACAGACAATGATGTTGTTATTGGCTGTAACCCGTCAAAAATGACGGTACTTTTACATGTCTGTTCCTAAGGAATAAGTACCTATCGAAAAAATCTTTACCGTAAAAAAACGAAATTAAAGAAAAATCATAAAAAAAAATCGAAAAAAAATTACTAAAAAGAAGTTACGGACGTTACACAAAGTTACGGGGACAGACAACGAAATTATTCTAATTGGGATAATAATAATAAGAAAGACAACATATTTCAATGGAAAAGCGGAGAGGCGGCGGTAGCAAAATGGAACGCATTTTGCAACCGCCGCCTCTCCGTGCACCGTCAAAAATATACTATATAATCTACTAGGGCTTAGCAAAGACGCGAACCATTTCATGATCCGTGATTTATCACGGGTGTACGGCTAGTTAATGTTAATAAAAATACAAGATATGACATTTTTTCATTGGAAATCTCATCTATAAATTTCACACGATGCCGAGTGCTTCTAAGTAATAAATTTGATCCAACACTAATGATATTTTAATTTTATATTCATGGTAATAACACAGAAAAGGACTAGTATATAATTTACAACAGAAGAAATTAAAAATTCCATTCAGTTCACTTGATTTGATCAGAAATTATCATAAAAAAGGTTTTCAATTTACGTGATCAGGGTTTCGATTCTCAACTCTCTAAAACATCGTTGTAGGATTTTATTGATCGGTCATACTATTTTGTAATATTGGAAATATTTTAAAATATAAATCAAATATCTAAATATGTACATAATTCCACACGTAACAATGTACGTACATGATTGACGCTACCAGATGACGCAAATAATTATGAGTTATTAAAGGCAAAATAAATATGCATATTTCTATATGAAACAATGTCCGTTACTAACGATACCAAGGCGCTGCGCTTGATTTAAAGTTCTCACAAATAAAAACATTTTGAATTTTTTGTTGTAGTCATGTCGTTGGATTTAATGTCGTGTGGATATATATCGAGTGGGCTTTTTGTTGTGGTCATTTTATCGTTGGACCTAATGTCTGTGAACGCTTTGTCGTGTCACGGAGCGAGAGGCCTCAAGTTGGTCCCCAACAGTCCGAGGAGTGACTGGAGCCTTGATACTGGACCAGGATCGCCGGAAGTGGAAACAAACAATTCTCACTGTCTGTCACAAGAAGGAATCCAAGATAAGATGAGAGAGAGGAAAATGCACGGACTTACTTCCAATATTCTGACTTCCTTCTCGTCCGCGAACTTCCGGGCTGGTTCAAACTGGAGGAACGTCTCCCACTTTTGCGTTTAGTTTTTAATGCGTTGATTGATCTCTGCGTCGATTTAACCTTGAAAATACACGGCATTTATCGTGGTGGCCAAAATTAAGATGGAGTGACAACGTCTTCAAAGACATCTTTGCCTTGGAGCTTCGGAACTGGAGAGAGCTGGCACTAGACCGAGATGAGTGGAGGAAGATTCTTGAGGAGGCCAAGACCCACCGAGGCTTGTAGTGCTAAGAGTGATGATAATGATGTTTTATCGTGGTGGATAACTCGAGTCGATCAAGTTAACAATTGCTCTGTAACTTTGAATTTTATATTGGAACGGTATATTGGGATGATAAAGGTGGGGTAATCAGGATAAGAAACAAAATCCCATGCGCCAACACTGTCAAAGTACACGGAATTACTATTGTTAGAGCAATTTCCCGATATTCTTTATCTCTGGTTCAGGTTCTCTACAAAGGAAAAACTGAACTCGAAATTCTCTAGATATGAAGATGCCACTTACCAGTTTGCAGACAACCTTGGCGTCTTTCTCCGTCCGATCTCCGTTCTCTTCGTCCAGTTATTTCAAATCCGTTGACAGCACCACCTTAACTGACCAAATATTTAATTATATTTTATAGTTTTTATCCGCCGCGACCAATACAACCGTTGGTTCGAGATGTCCCAAACAATCTGTCTCGTAGCAACTGTGACATACAGAGAACTCCGCGCTCATAGGTATTTCTTTTTATAAAGTTCCTGACTACCATGCTCAAACGTGAGCACGTCTACTAAGAGAGAATGCTCGAATTTAATGTTTTCTCAATATCCGGTGGGTGGAAATCCCCGATATCCGATTGGAGCAGAAATTTATGTATCGGGAATTGAGCTCCTGATGAATTAATGGTTTTACTACGTAGGCGTTGATATAACGGCGACAAAAATATTTTCTTTTATTACTGCTAGCTATTCAATTGAATATTCAATGAAAAGTTGGTTCATAACCGTTAATATTTATAATTAGGGTTGCCTACGGATAACCAATAATTATATTAATAGATAATAACACGATAATAATGCATATTTGTAAATTAATTTTAAACACTATCGAGCCGCCTCCATGATGACTTGTTTATAGTATCAGAAAATCATTGTATTGGAGATAATAATGATTTTTTCATCTAACCATCGAATAACGTAATACCAAAAATTACAAAATATTCTTTGAGTATTTTTTACACAATTTATAATTTTGATTTGTGTCGATTATTTGTATCGGTCCTCTGATGACGTTAACAAGTCAAAAGTAATAGTGTTTGAGAGAAACGAAAGAGTAACTAAGTGTGACGTAACTGTAAACAATGAACGCTTGAAACAAGTGACCGAGTTTGTGTATTTGGAAAGTATTTTTACTTTATTTTCGAGAGGAGGGTGACTGCGGGAAATAAGGTAAAAGGTGCCCTAAATGCCTTATGGCCAGTAGGAATCCGTCACAGGAAGCGAGACTATCGGTTCATAACGGAGTTCTGGTGCTAACTCCATGCATGGAAGTGAATCCTGGAATTGGCTATAAAGGCACACGATTTTTAAGAGCTTTTTCGTTTAGCGCTATGATATGTGAGGGGTACAAAAGCAAAGACAGCAATATCCCACTGCGGTGTTTCTGAGATAAATACAAAAATCATGTCACTACTCAAGAAAACATCTCTGAAATCTACGAAACCTACATCTTATTGGAAATAAGTTTTAAAAACGATTACCACCTTAATTTTACTTTTATATACGTGTTTGATAATTTTTATTTTTTTTGTTTTTTATGTATTAAATTTATTTGGTAAATGTACAAACTTAAGAGTTGTATTCAATATAATATAATTAATACACATTTATATTACACGCTTACCCACTTTTAAATGAGAATTTTATTCTCGTGTTTAAAAGTGGGGGCGTTGTTATATATATAACTATATATCTATTGTTAATGTAATCATTAGTGTAAGACATTAGATTTTAGAAGAAGAACCATTAGAAGAAGATAGTAGGAAGACAGTAAGATATAGACAAAGAAACATTAGATTAAGTTATAAAAATTAAAAATTAAGAATGTATTGTAATAACATTTAAAAGTATGTATCCATTGATAGTTTTTGGTAAGATTTTTTTCATTGCGTTATTGTGATTGTTTCAATTTAGTTTTGAAATTTCTATAAATTTTTTCTGTCTTCATTTCATTAGGGAGAGCATTAAAGAATGATACTACTTGATAGGTGAAATGGTGTTGGGCTGTGCTAGTATTATAATCAGACATTAAAATATTTCCAGCTGATCTCGGTCCACTAGGCACTACATCTCGGTCTAGTACGTTTTGTGAATTTGAGTACCTATCGCAAATTTTTTATAGATTTGATTAATATTTAATAAATATTTAACTTTCAAATATGGATATTTTTCTACTAAATAGTGGACATTGCTGCTTTTGCTATTTACGTAATTGGATATTTTTGTTTTTGCTATGATGTTTCAGTCTAAAGTCGACATCATCTCTCACTTTTGTACGAGGCGGCGATTTTGTCACGTGACACATCCCTGGGGGTTGATTGATCGAAGTGGTTATTGCTGTCTTTGCTTTTTACACTAGGAGGAAATTGCTGTCTTCGCTTTTAATAGTGATTTCGGTTTCCATTTTTCCATTTTGCTCTCTGGCCATCTCCACCCGCACGTGCTGGCGAAGAAACTGGATCCATTTGGTGACCCTCGCCGGGCCGACCAGAGCGGGCCGGTGCGGGAGCCGTCAGGATCGGATGTCGGACGATTAGTATCCCGTGGCCCGGAGCGCACCGGTGATTTAATAACTGTTCTGACATTCTTACTGATTCACAAGGGTCCACTTTCGATCCACTTAGGTCCAGGGGTCGCGCAACCGAAAATTACATTATTGCAGTTGTCTCGAGTGGCAGTGAATGTCGGCGTTCCGTCGAAACGGAATACCACTATACAGGGTGTAACAGAGCTAGTTCACAATACTTTGCAGGTGGATTCCTGCCTTGATTCTGAGTCGAAAATGTTCAAGAAACCATTTTCATATAAATAGTTAAAGGATATAATATGCGACATTATAGTTTGCATTTTTTTTTCAATATTTCTGACTTATTTTTTACGAAACGTTGAAGTATCATTGCAGTAACTTGAGTCGATTACGAAAAAATCGTTCGTTTAAATTAAAGTTAAATAAAATAATAAAAATCCTGAAAAAATTCCAATTTGATTTGGAAGGTTTTTATCATTTTATTTGTCATGTATTAAAGGGAATGAATTTTTCATATGAGATATAAGTTGCTGTAACGATATTCCAACGTCTTGTAAAAAACAAGTCGGTAATATTGACAAAAAATGCAATCTTGCGTAACTCCAAAACTATTTTTATTAGGTCATGGTTGCTTGAACATTTTCGACTCATAATCAAGGCAGGAATCCACCTGAAAGATATTGTGGACTAGCTCTGTTACACCATGTATATCTAGTTTGAATAACTACTTAAACTGTCGTTAAGAATATGATTGATGGATTGGGGTTATTAAATTGATGAAAAACATTAACTACGTTACCTCTATCTAAATAAAACTTGATGATTTCATTGTCTGTCCGTCCATCCGTCTGTCTGTCCCCGCAACTTCGTGTAACGTCCGTAATTTTGTTCGAATTCACGGCTAAAAATCGAAATTAAACGGCCGGAGATGGGGCTTGAACCCCGGGCTAGCAAACCCGAACCGGCCGCTCAACGCACGTTGCTGCGGCCGCCTCTCCGCGGAACGCCATTAAGATGCTATAAATATATACTAGGACTTAGCAAAGACGCCATTTTTGACGGGTTGCAGCTCGTTTTTGTTGTAATTTCTCAGCAGTCGAGTGTGTTACAAGTTGCCGATTTCTGTGACCCGCCTAATTACGTCGGCTCCTATAAGGACCTCCGAAATGACCGTAAATCGTGTTTTGAAACAATGGCCACGCAGGGGTCCGGCGGCCTGGGTGGTCCGCTCCGCGTCCATTAACCATTTTATGGGGTCCTCTGATTTTTTGTCTATTTTCAAAAACTCCCGAAAAAATCGATGTAAACACGGATTTCATGACCCGAGATAATTTCTGAGGTCGTTTTGAACTGTTTTTTATTTTATTTTACTGTCTCATCTTCACACAACTTTTATTAAATTTTATTCCAATTTTACTTTACGTAAATAAATTATTACAGTTCGTTATTAATTTTATTATGATCAGTATATTATATTAACCTTCGTTGTGGGTGCTCTGAATACCATTATGCCCGATAAGAACCTGTGGAAAGAAGGCGTTCTAGTGCTAACTCTGATGTATGGAAGTGAATTGAACTGGAATTGGCAAAAAAGGAATGAAAGCAGACTGAATGCGGCGGAAATGCGGTCACTAAGGCGCTCGTGTGGAAAATCTTTGGTCGATAGTCACACTACAGACAGCATTGCATTCGAATGAATGCAATGCTGACTGTAGTGTGGTAGACAGAATAAAAAAAGGAATGCTGAGATGGTTTGGTCATGTAGAACGTGTGAGCGAGGAAAATATGGTTAAGAAAATATATGGGGCGAGTGTTGAATTCAACGTGAATAGAGAGCGTCCGCGAAAGACCTGGCATGATTGAATTCTACGAATATTGGAGGATGGCCCTGTTTAAAGCTTCAACAACCGTAGAGCTTGCATGAGAAGATGTATGAATGTAGCCGAAGCAAAAGTGGTGTGCCAAGATAGAAAAATATGGAGTTATCTGCCTACCCCTGCGGAAAACGGCGTGATGGTCAGTTAGTTAGTTAGGATTGAGGGTCGGTCACTTGGACAATACTCTTTTAACTCTTTCTGTCTTGAGCTATGTCGGCTACTTGGTGCCACTAGTTCAATTCAAGTGGAAGTATGGAAGTGAAGCCTATAAAGTAGACTGAAAGCGGTATAAATGCGCTCGCTTAATTGTATGTACGGAAAATCTGCGTACGATAGAGTGGAGTATGAACGAATTAGAAGCGAACTAGCGAAATACATAGAATAAAGAAAGGATTGCTGAGATAGTTTGGCCGTGTGGAACGAATAAGTGAGGAGGATGATAAAGACGATTAACGATGCGAGTGCGGAATGCAGCAGAAATAGCGGGCGTCCGCGGAAGATCTGTCTTAACCCGATAAATCAAATATTGGTGAATGGCTTTAACCATGCAAAATTTCCTTTAGGTTAGTTCAAAGGGAGTATGACTTTATACAGAGACATACAGATGTTCAGTTATATCAGAAAGTTGAATTGTCCCATCCAAAAATATTTTTGTCATCTTGGGATAGGGTTGTTTTTATCCTTGTTCCATTGATGTAAATGGGACCATTTTTATCTTTATATTTACGGTTTTTTGAAAGTCGTTTGACTGCAGCTAAATGCACGAATCTTTCGGTTGTAAAGTCCCATTAAGTTCGTTTCCGGGTCCATTATATCGCTTAATCTAATTGTGTAGAGAAAAAATAATTCAGGAATTTAACCCAAATATGCATTTATTATAGAAGCTGGGTTTATCTTGTGTAACTCTTTGACTGTTACCAATCTTGAATCGAAAAATAGTTTTTCAAAATCATTAAAGCAACTAAAGCAAAATCAAAAAGCATTAAAAATTTATTGTAAATAATTATCTGAATCTTATTTTTGGTTGATTTTTAAAGACTTAATTTAATCAACATTTTTATTTACTTATGTTTATAAACATCTTCTTTATTTTTGTTGGCAAACTAGATTTTTTTTGCAACAATTTAATGAAAAGAAGAATATTTAAAATGTGCCCATAATTAATGTCACCAGTGTAAATAAAAAACATTGCTAAAAAACAATAAAAAACATAACACGGTACCCAGATTTTCTGGAAAGTATCTTTGCGGACATTGATTATTTCGGATATAAATTATTCGGGACAAATTTTTTTTTGATTATATTAGGTTAGGTTAGGTTACATTAGGTTCATAAAACGTGCAATAAAGATACATTTTGGGTGCATATTTGTGAACGACTGTCGAGCACAAATCGGAGGGGAAGAATTTAGCCCACATCGAACCTGTGTACTCAGCATTTTTTTGTTCACATCCAAAATTTGACATTCATTTTCATAAAGGCCGCCGCCAAAAAGTCATTGTCAATCTTTATTTAACATTTGATTGTCCGTTATTATAGATTCAATTAGTTAAAAATGTTATAAAGATAAACAAAATCCCGAACTGTTTATTTTCTATTTTGTAAAACTGATTTTCACGAATATTGATTCATTGGATTTCATTTTAGTCCATTGCTAGAATATAAAATTACCGAATCTATAATACAGGCAAACAAAATTCTTCTTCTTTGCACAGTCCCTAGCCCCCAGTCCACAGTCCGCCAACAGCCTACCTAGGCAATGCCTAGGTAGGCTGTTGGGGTCGGCTCTTCTCGTTCTCAGGCTGTACCTTCTTCTGTTTTGGAGCATTGAGTCATCCAAGAGTTCTTTGGTCTTCCTCTAAATGACTGTCGATGAATCTCCGTAGCCTGCTTTACCGTGTGGTCTCCGTCTTAACTGCCCGTACTATCTCAGCTGTCGTTCTTCCAGCTTACTGTTTATGTCCGTTTTTTTAAACAAAATATCTTTGCGTATACACAAATAATAAACATAATAATAATAAATGTATTTAAACGCAAAAGGTACAAATGCATGTAGTTGTGTTGGGCCGTGACCGTGAACACATTTGCAGCAGAAAATCAGCTGGCTCCAACAATGAGAGGTGCGCAGCTTCTAACGATCCATTCTCTACATTGTGCTCCGTGCGATGCCATTGGTCGTTAAGAAATCCATTTTGCCTCTTGGCTATTTATCTATTGTGTGTCTTCTCTCGGTGTATAGGTCTGTGAGGATCGGATAGAAAATCCGTTAACACGGTATTAGCGCATACAAACACACTTCTTTGTATGTTGAAGATTGAAGATATCATTAGGGACCCTCGGTATTTGGAATGTTTCAACAGTTTTCTTCTGCCAAATTGAAGTGTTGCCTTTATTTAAACATCATGCGGTTGATACTTAAATAAATACAATAAAGACTTGATTTTTTTTAAAGTTCTTCCTCCAGTGCGATATTTTCAATATATAAATATGGAAACCTTACCCAACATGACCTAACCTATCACTAAATTTATCCAATCAAATCAAGAATGATATTGGTAGTATCGAAGCGGTCTGTTAGGGAGTCTCACAGCTAATAGAAAAATAATATAAAAAAATATACAGAAAATATAAGGAGATAATTGACGTCAAAGTTGACATTTTTTTTCAATAATCATCATCATGAATGTTAGATAATCATGAAATTAATTTATATCGAATATCAAAAATTGATTCGTTTTGTATTTGACAAACTGATTGTTCCCACCTAAAATACCAGGTACTTGGTGTTGTTGTTGTTGCATATTAAAGAGACAAATACAAATTATTACAACAATGCGCCTGTGCAAAGGCCGCACAGGTTTGGGAATAATTACAGTATCATGGATATTTTTCAATACAAGTGTAATGTTTTGATGCTGTTCTAAGACAATGTAATAATCTGGATAAGGGTTTCTCAGTCCTGTGTTCAATGCATATTTATTTTCTAGTATGTTTTAGGTAAATCTATTTTTGTCTTATTTTTCTTATGTTTATTTACCTGTATGTAATTTTACGTACCTACATACTTAGGTACGTAAAATTAAAATGTTTATAATATTTTAAAGCCCGTAAGAGCTTTTAAATAAAAACTCTTTTTTAATTTTGTTATAATTTATATAAGTATTACTAAATAAATTCTGATGTGAGATTTTCATTTTACTGTGAAGAAAAAGAATTATATTGTTATTATTTCTAAATGTTCGTCTTTCATTTATAAATTTTAATTAATTTTAATATTCGTATAGTATTCGCATCTATTTCGACGAATAAAAATACATACGTACCCAGAATAAATCTGTAAATACAGATATGCGAAAATCGCACCCCTAGTTCTAGACTATGGACATGTCAAAAATGGCATTTTGAGATACTTGGGTTCAGTTTCAATTTAATATGTGTAGTAACCATTATATTAAGTTTCTTATTTTATAGAATAATATATATATATATATATATATCTCTCTCTTAATGTCTATCTATATATATCTCTCTCTATTCTATCTCTCTCTCATCTCTTCCTATCCTATTTTTTTATTCCTTATACAAGTAGAAAAGTGGATTATATTTTGAATAGTTTTTTTTTGATATCAAACTTTAATCCTCGACAAATAAATATTTTAATTATAGTATTCAATATAATAAACGAAACTATATAAACTACAAAACAAAACAAAAATATTAATTATTTTTATAAATGTTATTTTTTTCCAAAATAACAAAAATTCAAAGATTTTCTCTTGGAGTGGGATTAATTAACTATTTACTTTGAAATTAATTTTGGGTGTGATCCGTAATCGAATATTTTTGCATGATAGACTTTAAGTCTTCTGATAGTATGATAGTGATTTAGATTGATAATAAATGCGGGTATAAGTACGTTGCAATTAAATATTTACTGAAATTCGAAATTAAACCAACTAGAAATATTATCGTCTGAAATATCACATATTATAAATTATGAAAAATAAAGACAGTACTTTCTGTCTTAAATTTTGACATAATTGTGATATTTTTTGACCATGTAGATAATTATTTTTTCAATATTATTAACTCAAAAATTCAATTTTTTCACATGTCATAGTTTAAACTAGGGATGCGAAACACGCGCGTGCATGTTATTGATATACAATGCCGCATCACCGGCTTCCCCTCCGCGTCGCGGTCATGAGTACGAAAGAGTGCACCTTGGTGCAAGCTATCACTGCACCGCGCTTGTGTGCGGGCAATGAAAAGCACCTGGCGTACGCATCTTTAATGGGCGGAGTCCGATTCTCGGGGATCTGATTCCTTTATGCACGTAATGCCATCCACGGATTCAATGGATAGATGCAGTTTCTCAAACTGTCTGTCGGATACTTTAGAGTGATGAATAAAAACTAAATTACTTCTTCAACAACTGCAAAATGACTTTGTGGTAACTTATTTAGATTAATAAAAAATACCAGTGCGGTGATGAGAAAATCCGAGCCTAGTGTCATGACAAAACTGGCTGTTTTCAAATCTCTGTACAGGCTTACCCTAATATATGGTCACCAAATTTGGATTCTGACGGAGAGAGTGAGAGCAAAGATCCAGGCTGCCGAGTGCCAGGTGGACAGAGTGAGAAGTACCAATATATATTGGTATAACACATAGAAAAATCACAAATGAGGTGGCTTGGACATGTGCTAAGAATTCCAGAAGAACGAATATCAAGAAGAATCCTGGCAACCCCGAAAGGAAGACAGCCGGTGGATCGCTCCAGATTAAGCTGGGAGAAGCAAAATAAATGTGTATGAAAATAATGACTCATATGGAAGCAGCGCAAGACAGGGGAATATGGAAGCACCTTGTCGAGTCTTTGGGGCCCTGACCCTACTAGGACAAGGGGATAAAGATGATGATGAAAAAAATACCTCGTAATAAATCACTACTCATTAAATTTTCAACGTAATTCGAGGCCAATCAGAATACAACGTATACTAAAAATAAAATTTGAAATATAGACATTAACAAAACAAAAAACCTATGCGGGAGTTGAATAAATAACTATAATGTAATGTGAAAACAAATTTAAAATATAACTATTTGCAAAAAGAGTTTGGTTATTTATAATATTAAATGGCTATTTACACTTTTTTCTGTTTGCTATTTTATCTAACTGTAGTCTTATGTTTTTTGTAAGTAATATTTCTAACCCCTTATTAATATCAAAGGAATGATTTGTTTCCAAATCTCTCGCTATACTATTTGTTGCTAAATAATTAAGTATTGCGATACCGCATATATTTCACAATGAAAATTGCTGTTGCTTTTGATACATTTAATACCAAATATTTTTTTATTGTACACATCACTGTTTAAATTATGATAAAATATTATACACCAGATTAAAGATTTTTTTACCACTGGCTTCATGCGAGTAATCTTATTTTTGTATTCTCTTTTAAGAAGAATGGGCGTACACACAATAAATAATGTGTCGACTTAATCTCTTTTTAAGCTGAATAATTACGCAAAGCTACCTCTGTAACTCGAAATATCTGTGGTCTGTTGCGCGTTTCTTAGAAATCATAATTATTTAAGTTGTTGTCTGCTACTATAAAATATTTTACTTACAAATGCTTAGAAAATATTAACGAGCTTGTAAGAAAGCAATCGCGGGTGGTATTTCTCGTAAAACCTATTTTTCAACGTTTTCTTTTTAAAATATTAATAATACGTATCGTTCCGGTTAATACACTATTTTTAATAAAGACAAAATGTTTATGATATCTACCGTTAGCCTAAGCTAGCTAATGGAATATTGTTATTAGTTAGTAAGTTAATTTTTGTCCTACCTTGGTAACATTTTTTAACTTTAACGCTATTGCGGGCCATGAGGCTCAATCACCATAATGAAACACATTACAAAAACATCCAGGATTGAGTAATTGGCATATATACATCGGGAATCGAACTCTAAGCTCCTGGTATGAGACGCCAGTGTCATGACCACTAGACTACAAGGGCCACAGTGTTGCCGTAAGAATGAGTTCCTTAAGCATTTGAATTAATTAAGAATAACATGCTTTTACTAGTTTTGATGTGTTTAGATTGTCATACAGTTCACCGAGTATTTGAGTTTTATTGAGTACCGAAATTTAAAATATGATAAATATAATAAAATTCGAAGCATTCAAGTCCCATCCAAAATTATCTTTCTCCTTAAATATGTTACAGTGTAAATTGTGATGATGTATACACACACATCTCTTAATTTAATTGTAGATATAATTATTTGTTCGTTAATATTTTCACGATGAAATTAATGTGTGATCTCTTTCTGTCTTACTACAAATTGTGTTTTTTACTGTCACAGCTGACATCCAACGAATCAATATTACATCGGATTCAATACAATAATAATATTTTTCAATTGACTCCGATATACCTGTGTTACTATGGTTAATAGATGTCGATACCTTTTACACATTCAATGTTTAAGCACACAGTTTGGGTCACCCTGTACGCACCGCAGCTGTCGTGATATTTTTTTCATCCCTTGCAAAGAATCTTCTCCATCCCTTACTGGTTTTCAGATAAATTCCTTCACTTTTTAACCGCCGCACATTCGGCTTGCATTGTTCAATTCCATATATTTATAATAACAATGAAGTGATTCTCCGCGTTGTATTTAGAAACGCGCATCTTTTGATATTACGCAACATCACATTCCATTCGCCTACTTAAGTAATATGAAAAACATAATCTTTTTACATGTTTACGGTTTAAGCTAAACATTTTTTTGTGGGTGGGATTTTTTCTGAACCGTTACTTTTGACCTTTGAGCAGTTCCTATTTTGTACCGACCTATCTACTCGTGTCAAAATTTCTAACTGCTTCTAACAAGGTTCAAATTACTTTTAATCGGTTTATTGCTCTGTTAAGCTTTCGGTCGTATTTTTTATATGTAGTTTTATAATCATATTGGTTTCTTTCGCAATTTAGTCACGTGTATTAAAAATAAATTTTGCAATCAATCAGATTTTAGGCAGTTTAAATTTTAATTTTTTTTTTTTCAAATTTCTTGAAAGGTTTTTTTAATTTTTTTTTTGACTTGCATTAAAGTGAATGAATTTTTAATATTCCATCCATATAGTAATAGTGATAGTCCAATGTTTTACATAAAATAAGTCAGAAATATTAAAAATGCAATTTTTGTTTCGCTCATCTCTGTACCAGCCGACAATTCACCCAGAGTGTAAAGAATATTTTATTTTCAAAATTGAAAGAAGAAGACTCACAAAATTGTTGCTACTAGTTATGAAACATCCTGCATAACAATTATGCAGGGTGTTTCGTAGGTAGTAGTGTAAAGGAATATTTATTTATAAATATTAGCAAAAATATCAAATAATTCGGAAAGGCCAAGAGTAAATATTTAGAAAAAGAAAGTAATAAATATAGAGATAGGAGTGGGAGTGAGATAAGGTAGTGGAGTGAGATGGCTGGGATTGCGGTTGAAGGAAGTGTGTGTGTGTGAGTGTGTGTGGTGGTGAGGATAGAGGCTGTGTGCAATTTTTCCAAATCATCATCACTGGAAAAAATTCGTTTTACGAAAACATCTGTTGCTATTGGTGAAGCCCCTTTTTTAATCGAGATAGATTTTTTCGTGTATTATTATTTTTGTCTATTTCAAATAAAACTTTTCCCCGCAATGGTCTATTCTCCCGAACAAAAGCGCCTTCGTAATAAACGATGATGAAGTCGATTACATCCTTCAGAGTCAGTCACGGTCGCCATGTCCTCGGAGTCCTCCGCCGAGGATGTGAAGCGAGACAATGGTGTCCGCGCCGGCAGTCGTGACCCTAATTGCCGACTTCACTACCTCGGTGCAGTACCTCGGGGCATGGTCCTCCTCGCTGCTGAGCGGCGGTTTGTAATTAGTCACATTGGGTGCACAGCCAGGCGCGAGCCCCGTGTCTACTAAACACGGTGGAACGAACAAAGCAATGGTTAACCTTTTTTGGTTAATTTCAACATTAATAAAAATTGATCATTTTTAACGTCGATCGGTTTCGATACCATTGTATCTTCGTCAAAATGGACGCACAGTAATGGAAAAGTTTCATGATGTTGATAATACTATATTTTCCTTAAAGGATTAAAATATAGACCAAAACTAATAAACCAGTGAAAAAATATTTGAAATCTGTCAATAAATTATAATTATTATTTAATTTTACGACCGACGACTGTGGCCTGTGCCGCCTGTGACGTCATCTGACCTAGTCGAGATCGTCGCACCACAGGCACGAATGGAATACGAGCCGCGTCGTCTAGGTCAAGTGACGTCACACGCTGGACCGTCGCATAAAACGAAATCATTTTTGCAACGCAACTTTAAAGTCGCATTACTTTTTCATTTGTATAGATATTTTAATGATTCTTTAATATTTTTGTTTCATTTTACTTAATTTTTTATAATTAATCTATAAAAACTTGGAAAATTCTTAATCGATAGGGAGACATTGAAATGGGGAACATATTATATAACGGTTTATTATTTAAATTCTATTTATTTTTATTATGAGGTTGACGCTGTTTTTTTTTCAATTATATTTGAGCATGACGAAATAAACTCAAAACATATGTACAAATTATTCTGTGACGTAGTCACCACCAATGTCAATTACTGTTTCCCATTTGCTTGGAAAACAATCATGAGTAAGTGTTAAGTATTACTTAACCTTAACATCTACACTTACTCATCAAATCAGCCCTAATAATGGACCCTGCAATGGGATCCGAAACGTCAGCCAAAGAGGTGAGATGTACACGGCAGAATATCCCAGAAAACTACACAGAGAAAATTAATGCAGCTTCCATATATTGAAAAAATAACGTGAGATTTCTCATATATTTTTTTCCCATATGTGTTTTTTCATCAGGTGTTGTAGTACCTACGTACTCAATTGAATATGTAATTTCGAAAAGGGCACATGTCTTAAAATTCAAAATGTTCAGAAACTAATTATTTTCTAAAGTAGTGTAAAATTTATTTACGAGTTACATTTTAGGGTCAATTAGCAATCGAAAATTACAGAAATATTTGAGATTAAATATTATTTATTATACATGCATACGTTTTTATATATTTTATATAAAAACGTATATATGTATAATAAATAAGAATCGAACTCGGGTCCCCTGGGTGAGGGTGGGTGGATTATTATTTTATCGTTTAAAAATGCACAAATTTTATTATTTTATTGCATTGTATCGTAAAACTATTTTTATATCATTTTAGCGTAAAAATTGATATAATTGCGAAAATATGTCTATAAATTAAAAAAACAAGATATCCTACCCCAAGTGCAAAGAGCCTTTTCGAGCATTCTGAGATATCCTAGTCACTACACCACACAGGAGATGCCATTGGTTGCGGAAAAAATGTTTATAAAGTGTACACTTAGTGTAGGTGTTCTAAAAATGTTTATTAAGTGTACGCTTAGTGTAGGTGTTCTAAAAATGTTTATTAAGTGTACGCTTAGTGTAGGTACCCAAAGAAAACATATTTTAGATAATATATTGTGCGCTGTATATTTTTTTTGGTACAAATGGTTCGCGTCTTAAGTTCTTTTGTTGTATTTGTAGTCTATTTTTGAAGGGTCCCGCACATACGTTGATGGTAACTTCCGTAGGTCTCCGCGTTCGAGTTTGCTCACCCGGGGTTCAAGCACGAATTTTGAATTCAAACGAAATTACGGACGTTACCCGAAGTTACGGGGACAGACGGACGGACGATCGGACAGATGGACAGACAACAAAATGATTATAATTGGGATGTATTTGTCAATATGCACGAGATGTGCCCTTTTCGAAATTGCATATTCAATTATTACAATGATTAATTTGATATATTCGTGACTCGTGGCATATGGACTCGGGTTCACCATTTCTGCCCTCCTATGGCTTGCGCGCCATATGTTTTTTCGGATACCTTAACATTGCGGCTATTTTCGTTCACAAACATCGTTTATACTCACACTTATTCCTTTACTTGAAATAGTATTGCTTTAATCCGACTACTATAACGTATAAGGTAACAAAATGAGGAGCGACAGTGAAGTACAGTAAAAATGCCTTGACAATTTATATTGCACCAGCTGATTTGCAGTGCAGTACAGTGAAACATCGAATTTTTCCTTCCCCACTTCCCTGCATTATTGTCAAACGGATGTAATGATTGATGCTATCAATCACACAATATGTGGGGTACAAAAGCAAAGGCAGCAATATCCAAAAAATTAAAAAAATGTTTTGAATGCACTCACCTAGGATTACTAATTTAAAATGTGTTGAATTCTGGATTTTAATTATTTATCCCTTCCAGAATCATGTTTCCTATAAAATTCAGTGCATTATAAATTATTAATCCTCGATAAATGCATTTTTTTTAAATATTGCTGCCTTTTCTTTTCTTTGTCACAATGGCGATATGGTATACCAGATGGGGAAAATAATGATAAAGCAAAATCAAAATGCACAATTCTCAACGTAACAATGTCCGTCACTAATGCTACCGGATAGCGTTGTTTACACGCTAACACAGACGATATCGCGTTAAATTTTAATTGACATTTTGTGAAAAACTGATGCATATTAATTAAGTAAAATACAAGAAAAATTTTAAATAATTAAAATTTCTAAAATGTTTTATAAAAAAAAATAGTAATAGCTTTATAGGAGAGACTTGTGTCTTTTGATTTTTATACCACTAGGATATAAAAATAAAATATACATATTATAAAGCTGAAGTTTAAACATGTAAAGTCCCTCTACCCCACACATTATTGCCATATTAATGTTAGGATTAAATACTAGGTAGGTATGTATTTTACTCTCTCAGTTATTATCGTTTTTATGTATTGATAAATGCAATATATATTTTACTCTTTGCATTTCACAAATTAGTTTTAAATTAATGTAATGATATATGCTATTATCTAAGACCAATTAAGACTGCACGCTTCTAGTTTTTTTAAACGACATTATGTGTTTGGTATATAACAGCTGAAAGACTGAGATGAGTGTAGGTTAAAGGGATGAGGATTATGTACATGCGGGGTAGGTAAGATTTGTGGTGCTTCCTTCTCTATAAAAAATAGACCGCCCCAATAGCAGCTGTCGTGTGTCTAGGGGGACATCGGGGTAGAATATCGCACTAGAAAATAACTACCCATTTTGTTTATTATTCTTTGACTTGAATTATTATCTGCACAATTTAGAATCGTTTAAAAATGCACAAATTTTATTCCGTTGTATCGTAAAATGATTTTTATTTTGTTTTAACGTTAATATTGATATAATTGCGAAAATATAATAAAATAAAAAGTTATCGTACCCCGAGTGCAAAGCCTTTTCAAATTATGATAACATTCTGAGATAATGGGGTATATTATCTCAGAATGCATAATTTGAAAACTATTAAGAATATTATCTGTACTTAAGAATGATTTTTTTTGTATCAACATGACAAAATATCTTTTTTTTTAACAAAATAATCACATTTAAAATTTTCATTGTATAACAATAATGAAAAGTCGCACAAAGATAGTATTTTTGTACGTACTAGAATTATAGATAGAAAAAAATTAACTCAAAAGCGTTTGCAAGTTTTGCACTTTAACTATTTTTTCGAGGTAGACAGAGCGGCTACAGTGCCAAATTCTTGTCTCCCTCGCCTCACAAATCTCGCCCCGCCTTATTTATACATCTTCGCATGAAAACTGTCGATTGTTAAGGCCCCTAATAGGACCATCTTCCAGTATTTGGTTAACCTGGCTATGCCAAGTTTTTCGCGACCGCCCTCTATTTTTGGCGCCATCAACACGTCATATATCTTTCCTATCATTATACCCTAATTCGTACGCTCAACATGAGCAAACCACCTAAGCGTCCTAAGCGATAACTATAAATACTTTTATATCACTCCAATGTTCATCAAAAACCATTTTTATTGTGATTAATTAATAAAATTAATAATAATAGACTCTGTAAAATGTATTTTGCGCCATTTTCTAAAATTTTTATATTTGGGTCACTTTACACATAATGTACTATTTAGCTATACTACCATATAAAAATAAAAATTATCAGATGGACTTACGGATATGATTTTATGACATTGTTTTTCTAAAAAGGTATGTTTTCAATATTTTTTCAAATCAAGTCTCTGATGCGGTTTTTTTTATTAATGCCGGAAAACAGTTCCATATCTGTGAGCCTGCCTTACTTTATATGACGGAGTTGCCACACGAAATACAATTATTTCGTATTTTATGCCTCACAAGCATTGTGTTTTTTAAAGAAAGAATGCACCACAATCTGAAGCGTGCTATTTTGTGATTGTGGTGCACATAAATATTCTTACACATAAAAAACTAAATATATTTTTTTGACCATTAATTTTTTTACCACGACCAAATATTTACTTCGTTTTATTGAAATAAAAGACAGTATTATAAAATATTAATCTAACACTTACATTCCGATACTAGATTAGTATTTCCGATTCTTTAAAATAAAATATATTATTTAGATAAAAAAATATATAATTGTTTCGAAATCTGATCCGTTTTGCGTCGATCTACCCTAACATGTGCACATGTTTCGGCATACCTGTCAAACCAAAGCGTTTTGAATGCGTAACGTTGATTGTGCGTAGAAAATTATGCGATTTGTGTACGCTATTAAGGTACAATGTATACATGACAAAATTTGGCAAAGGTCTGGCGTTTTTATTATTTATGTCTTGCTCGTAAAAATTATTATATATATTATACCATTTTTAATGTATTTGTAGTGTATGTATTTTTATTTTTTTTATTCCTGTTACCTCAAGTGGTATAATCGCTTCATTATTTTTACTTGTAAATATAGATTCATATACCATACAATTTGTAAAATAAGAATTATCTTTAAAAAATGTGTTTTGAAAAATAAAATGTACCTAGAAACTTGTTAAGTTGTAAAAACGAAGAAGGTATTACATTTAAAATATATTGATTGTTTTCATATTTTATTTAAGACACGTTTATACTGTAGTTAAAGAATTTAGTCTTGCATAATTAAATTCTCTAGTAAACGTGTATGTATTTTTTACAATAGAGGTTTTTTTTTTTTTAATATTTCAAACCGAGCAACTCCAAGTAAACATATTTATTGTATTAAAGAGCGACCTATTTACTACGACATTATTCTTTTTAAGGGTATTTACTATTTCGTTTGACCTTTTCATAATTGTCTCAAAATTTACAAACTCGCAGTAATTTTTTTAACAAGTACATATTGGAACCAGACTAAATTTCTTGGAAAGCGGAGAAAGACTGTACAGGTACCAAGAAATTTAAGTTAGCTCACGTCTGCATATTTTGATGATCTTTGGACTTCCCCGTGGCGGCAGCCGTGACGCCCGACCAAGGTTGCGCCGTTCGCCGTGTAGATTTGCACCTGGCGCGCGCCGTGCACGTGGGCCGAACATCTGCCTCCCGATTCCTTGCGCGGGAGACAGTGCCGAAGGGGCGTAAAGGCCGCACTACAGATTTCTGTCTTACCTACCTACATCCTTGAGGGGAATGAATTGCGATACACAATACCGACTTATTAGCAACATTGGAAATGACTCGTTAATAACGACGGGAAATCAATCGGGAATTAAATATGTACTTGTAATCAAATTCCTAAGATTTGATTGTGATTTCCCATTAGAAAATATAAATAATATAGGAAAAATATATCTTTTAGATTTTTTTAAAATATAAATTGAGCCTTCCAAAATTTCCCGAAAAGACAAATGTGAAACAGTAGTTACTAAATTTTTGTATGTGTATTTAAAATCAGATAACATCATTCTCTATGTAACAACGTCCGTCACCACTCACCACCGGATGGCGCTGTTTATACTACTCCACTAAGCAAAAGCAGTTATCTCCGTTAAACAAATTACTGAGTAATTCAAGGAAATGCGAATGGTGCCATTTTTGTTGGTCAAATGAATATTTATTTTTTTCCTCTTAGTCAATGTATATTGAATTAATACAGACAAAAAATGTTATTTTATTATTATTTGAGGTATTTGTATGTACCTAGTTTAAACATTGAAACTGCAAATAAGCTACATATTACATATTCCAGATGGATATATTGCAAGTTAGAAATGCTTATATTTTAATATTTTAATAAAAATACGGCAAACAAGCTTACTAGAAAAGTAAAATATGACTTCAAGTATCCAAAACCACAAAAAAAAACATTTTTCAAAAAGTATGGATTTACTGCATTTTAGCTTACGCAAATACAAATAAATACAAAAATACACGATTATTTTATTGGTTGTGAAAGTTAAATAATTGTTATTGTTATTTTGTGAAAAACTGAAGCAAATTAATTTGAATTTCAGCAATGGGTTATTTGGATTAACAGAAACAGTTCACCCGTATCGTGACGTGGGTTAATGCAAAAAATAATTTGTTTACATTTTTGATCGAACGCAATATTGACGACGTAAACTGACAGGTAAACGGCCAATGGCCTGACATTTGACGTACATGAAACGAGGCGCGAGACGGCGAATCTCTGAGACATGTCATGATTTCTTCTCCTAGTGTTGTGTCAGGACCTCCTAACTCCCAACGTTGACAATCCCTCGAGAGTAGATCTCCTTATCTCTAACGGCTCGAAACAGCTCTTCCTCCGTCTTTATCACTGTTCAATCTCGTATATTACGGGGCCATGAGATCTGCTTCCTGCCAAAACCCCTCGATCCCGCCCTTAATTATCAAATGCGAAAGGTCGTACTTTTCCCCTCTTAGGCCCGGTTGTTTCAAGTTCGATCAAAGTAAGCGGTCGATAAAAGCATAGATTTTTACGAAAACGGATTGTCTGATTGGTGGAGAACGTAAAAATCTATGCTTTAAGAGAACGCTTACTTTAATCCAACTTGAAACAACCGGCCTTTAGCAAACGACCCGAGAATAACACCTTTCGGACTTTGACATCTGTTAAAAACTCTCTCTCAGTTCTGGCTCTAAGGAGCACATCTGATTTGCTGACCATATCTGTCCACGGTATGCGCAACATTACGGTGCAACCACATTTCTAATGCTTCGAGTCGGTTCATGGTACATGGTCCTATGAATGAAAGAGCATTGGTTTAAAAAAAAAACCATCCCCAACAATAACTAGAACCGTAACTGGAATCCAATGGTTGATCTCATTTCGTTTTCAAAATTAGTATGATTTCAAATAGTACACATTAATGTTGCAATGCACTTTTTTTTGACTAATTAATATATGAAGATGTCCCTATGAAAAGGGTATATATGCAAAAACAAATGTTTACAGAAGAGAAAAAAAACACTTTTTCTAATATTCATTTGCTAATTATGGATATTCATTTTACGATTCCATTGTTTATTCAAGTTGTTAAGCAATCCCAGTGACATCGTCTAACTGTCGGCATCCGAGATATTTGTTACTACCAGATGAATATAGGTGAACATCTTTTTCCGCGTTAGCCAATTTTTGATGTCAAATTTCGCTAAGATTGAGTTGAAATTATGAAAATAAAATACCGCACATGGTGCATACTGTTATAAAGACCATTTTTAAACAATAAAATCACTTTGTGACTTGATTTACTAAAGATGTCTTATAGCTAGTAGCAAAAACTTTACAGGTGGCCTTCATAATGAGTTCGAAAATGTTCTAGCAACCATGACCTAATTTCAATATGAAACTGCATTTTTTTCAATATTTCTGACTTAATATTTGCAAAAAGGTGAACTATCATTACAGTAACTTATATCGAATATGAAAAATTTATTCGCTTCAATACATCTCAAATAAAATGATAAAAAAAATTACCAAAAAATTATAATTTCAACTTTTGCAAGGTTTTTATTATTTCATTCGACTTGTATCAAAGCAAATGAATTTTTCATAATCAATTTAAGTTACTGTAATGATAGTTCAATTTTTTGAAAAAAATAAGTCAGAGATATTGAAAAAAAAATGCAAACGTTGATATTGCACATCTCCATAACCATTGATGTCATGGTTGCTTGAACATTTTCGACTCATTATCAAGGCAGGAATCCACCTGTAAAGTTTTTGCTACTAGCTATGAGACACCCTGTATAGACCAAATTGGTCTATACAGGGAGCCTTCATATAACTAATAATTAATAATCACTTAATGTAAAGTTGAAATTCAAAAATAAAAAGTCCGTCGTTGTTGACGGGCTATGGCTAGTTTATAAAAATTCTCTTAGTTGTTCGATGTGCATTCTCGCATTGCACATGCACAAAAGCCTTTCTGCACTTGCAACAAGTCCCACTGCATGCGTGTGTATATTATTTTACGCCGCTACTAATTTGGGTGCCGCTTTGGTTTCCCCGTCTGGTATCGTCTTCGGCACATCAGTCCGTGTCTCGCCTCTGGTCGTGCCGGTCGCTCGCATTGCGCGCGCGCGTGTCACAAAAATTTCGTGCATTTCGTTCAGATTGCGTGTTTTAAAAATATTTTTATTTTGACTTTAATAAAATTGTGTATTAAAAAAAAAATATATAAAATGATCATTTGTCTCTCTGGATTCGTCATTGGAGGGTTCGTATTTTTTTCAATTTTATTTTCACTTGTGAAAAAATATATAGTTTTTATTTTTCTGTCCAATTTATTTACTGTTATATTTAGCATACTTTGTTGCTTTTAATCATTAAATTATTAATTTTTACGTAATCTTTTAACGTCAAAATTATTTATTAATTCAAAAAGATGTATTTTTTAGTGGATTTTTAACTCCCAAAAATAGGGTACCCTGGATCACCCTTCAACAAAACCGACAACCTGAAATTATTATTACACTGGAATACAGTATTTTGTTTCGGTCTTTTAAAATTTTATTTTAAGTTTATATATATTGCGAAATATTTTTTCCGCGTTTAAGCCTCTGAAAAACAAAGTATACACGTATTTAAAAAATACATATTTTTTATTAAATAGGCATTTGACTAGTTTACAAATTGAAATCGAAACATTTATAGATTGTATACAATTTAATTTATGACTCTCGATTCCCGAAATTTCGCGATAAGGGATGTTCACAATTTTCCTTCGCGAGTTTTTTTAATTTTATTTACGTAATATTATACGTCAGTGTACAACACTGATGTATGGAAGTGAAGCCTGGAGCTGGCAGAAGAGGAATGAAAATAGACTGAATGCGGTGGAGATGAGATCCCTCAGACGAATGTGGCAAATCCATTTATGATAGGGTAAAGAATTAAGATATTAGGAATGGGCACATTGAGCTAATGAATGAGAAAAGAATGGTAAGGAAGATATATGTATAACGCAAGTGTTGACAGTGCCAGAAAGAGATGGCACCGCGGAAGTTGTGGCACAATCAGATTAACCAGATACCGAAAGATGGTCTTGTTAGAAGCCTCGAAAATCGTCAAGCTTGCATGCGAAGATGTATGAATGTGGACGAGGCTAGAGTTGTGTGTCAAGACAGAGGAGGCGCTCTATCCTCTCTGCCATCCCCGCGGGGAAACGGCGTGGTGGTAAGTACGTAAGATTATTTTGTTGATGGAAGAAATATTAAAGAAATTAGAAATATTAAAAAAAAAAACATATACTTTTATTGCCGATAATCGGGAGCCTACTGTATTATGTAAGTGTCGCACTTTGAGACTATCTTCGTTGTACATGTACATACGATATTAATGCGGTAATGATATAATAATTTCTGTCTTGTTATATAAATTTCCTGCCTGCTACCGTTAGCAACCCCCATAACAAACCTACATCAAGTCTAAATGTTAATACACAGCCACTTCCTACGTGAAACATCTGCCTCAAAGTCCTCACAGATCTCGCTTTATATCCTTTTAATTTATTGCCCCCATTTCGTCACAGGATATTGCCTAGCCTAGGCAGCATGGTGCGGTATTTCTACATTTTTTTTCAATACCACCTCATTTCGGTGGTATTATATTGACGCAGCGAACAGCTGTGGAGATAATTGAAAACTTGCGCGAGTAAACCACCCTGTCGTAAACCATATTTGAATGCTTTCGACTACTTGTAAATGTAAATATTTTACACCAGCTGTAACCCGTCAAAAATGACGGTACTTTTTCATGCCGGTTCCCAAAGAATAAGTATTTACTTATTTATAGCCGATACCCATGAGTGAGTAATCACGACTTTCGTTTAACTTGTTTTTTTTTTTAATATTTCTCCTGCCGGCAGTTAATGGTAATTTTAAACCCTGGCGAACTTGCTGGGCGGAACATGAAACGGTACGCGTCTTTGCTAAGTCATATGTCTCCTGTATTTTTGACTTGTAACGCGAGCTCGGCGGTAGCAGCATAGCTGTCGTTGCCGCCTTCGGGTTTGCTGGCCCGGGGTTCAAGCCTCATCTCCAGCCGTTTAATTTCGTTTTTTTTAGCCGTGAATTCAATTCATGTTTGACTAACCCGTGAAAAATCACGGAACATGGTTCGCGTCTTTACTAAGCCCTAGTACATATTTAAAGTATATTTTTGACTGTCCACGGAGAGGCGGTGGTAGTGATGAGCGTAAGGCGCCGCCTGCCGCTTACGCGTCCCAGGTTCAAGTCCTACTTCCAGCCGTGTAATTTCTTTTTTATAGTCGTTACCTGTATCATTCGCAAGACGCGTCCGAGCCACCTTAATTGAGACCTTTCTGTGTGTCCTAGTAGCGGCTCTAGTCCGAGGGTCTCCCGTATGTCGGTATCCTCACACGGACCAATAGCGCTGCTCCTGGTGCATCCACCAATATATCTCATCAATTTCACTCTCTCCAGGATCCATAAAATATGTAATTTAAACAAAAACGGTAACATTAATCGGAGACCTGTGTTACATTGCCCATACACGTAATAAGAATAGGCATTTTTCAATTATTAAAAAAAATTATATCCCCTTTATTGATTTGTATTTTATGTTTTGTTTAATTTCAATCCTTGTATACCTACTAGCAAAATTACACAATATTCAAGGTATCATAGCATGCCTATTGCGTTGATTCTACGTTTCTATATATGGAAATATATTTAATATCAAACGTAACGCGTTAATACTTCAAAATAATCCATGCGATAATGAGTTATGTATTTACAAAAAAACATGTCGTGTTTGACTTTGCCAGTAATGGTTCTTCTCACAGACCACCGAAATATACGAATTACTACATGTTTGACTTGTTGAATTACCACGATTACGACAAAATTACTATGACTTTGTAAAATTTGAAACAATTATGAAAATATCATACAATGTAAAAAGTATAACGTCTAAGTAAACAAGTCGCGCTTTATTGCAAAAATATATTTTTCTTGAAGAGACTCGGTTTGTTCAAGAAAATTGTTCAATTTTACATTCTGTGGTTCTTCCAGTTGTTTCAAATTTTTTTCCAGCGACTCCGCCGCCGTTATCCGCTTAAATACCAGAAGAAAAATTGTCCTTTCAACCGTCATTGGAATATTGAACGATAAACGACCGAGTACTAATATATGTCCTACTGTTGTTCCAGGATTCCCGCCGGGGGGCTCCCGATAGGGCCTCAGTCCCCGCCCCACGGCCGCGGCCCCCAGCGGTACCCGCCGGCTCCTCAGGGCGTTACACACGTAAGTCCATTTTATGCTCGTCATTTTCATCCTGCGTCGTCTAGGTCAAGTGACGTCACGCGCTGGACCGTCGCATGCAACGCAACTTTAAAGTTCCGTAACTTTTTCATTTTTAGGGATATTTTAGTGATTCTTTCACATTTTTGTTTCATTTTACTTATATTTTTATAATTAATTTATGAAAAACATGAAAACTTTCATTGGGGAGGGAAAATAAAATTTTCGACGAAGATAGTAATGTGATCCTGTGCTTTAACAGTTTCACGGCGAATTCAGAATCAATACTTTGATGATGAAGGTTAAGTAAGACTTAAAAGTGTTATTTTGTACTGAAAATTACGCTTTTAAGACGTAACTGAACATTTAAATCATCTGATTCTGAATTCGGGCCTCACTTTGGTCTCGATACTTATTCGGATGTCTATTAAATACAAATCAAAGAACAACACTTTACCACGGTGAACTACTGTAATGAAAATATCTCAATTTAACAACACCCTTTTTTCCCAAAACCTTTCAACTCCATTATGCTTATATTCTTTTTTTACCACTTCCTCCGCAAGACCAACTCTTAAAAGCGAAAGCTCTTATACAAAAAGCACTTTGCCGTGTGCAATCCAATGAAAGTGCACCCCTTTTTTCTCGTGAATTGTATACGGCGTCCCTCAAGGCCGACGTTTGGGCTCTGCCTGCCTTTTTATATTATTCTGACGGATGTACTCCTTCAATTTTGGATTGAATTCGGGTTTACATTTTATTCGGGACCAGGTGCAACCTCCTTTAAAGCCTACCGGACGATTGGAAGGCACCACGCCTTTCAAGGGTAAAAACAATCAAGTGGTTTTTGTCACGCTCAGACAGTGGCTTCAACGCAGTGGTATAATTAATTGCACTTGTGCAAGTGTTGGTGCTGTTCATGTCAGCGGTCATTATTGTTATATTTGGATGATTTATATAGCGCCGTTTTCGTGAGAACTCACCTCGAGGGCGCACACATACACATAAATATTATTTTAAAAAGCAAAAAAAAACATATTACTGCCTAAAAGAACTTATTTACTATTATTATACTCTGGGTAACGTATATTATTCACTGGATGATATGCAAAACGTGGATTTGACAGTTAATAGTTGAGACAGACAGGAAGAATAAGGCTTTTTCGCGGAGTGCATACTTGGAGTGGAGACATTAGGTACTATTTTAACGGTCTCATTCTATAGTTTTTTTATTATTGTCTAAATTCAATGTTTCAATGTTTATTCAATGTTTACAAAATTAAATAAGCTTTTTTCATTGTTGCTGAGGGTCTTGGCAGCAAGTAAACACTACATAGATTTGACGCCCTGCCTGCTACACTAGTATTTTACTGTATTATAGCAGACAGTGTTCTTCCAGTAGTATATGTTCAAGAATATTTTTTATTTTTATAAAATAGTTATTTTGT
>JADDOH010005333.1:0-18017 GCA_016648135.1 Agrypnia vestita | reverse complement strand
TTTTAAATCCTTATCAGAAGGCGTAACAAAAAATCTTCGCAAATCCGCGAAGCATACTCGTACAAACACAAGTCGAAGTAATAATGTAAAGGCATAGTAGATAAGAACACTTCATAGATAGGGCGCGCAGTACGCAGGGAGAGAGAAAACGAAGGAGGATGGAAAGAGGTTATTGAAGGTTTTCCTATAAAAAGGTTCTATTTGCAAATAAAAAAATAACAGAGAGAGAAAAAGCACTTAGTGAAATAAAAAAATAAAATTTCAGTTTTTTATTTTATAATTTTCATTATTTGAATTATATCATTCAAATAAATATAATTACCAATTATGGACATTCATTTTACGATTTATTTATTTATTAATCTTAAAAAGCAATTCCAGTGACGTCGTTGAGCTTTCAGAGCACGTCATATTTGTTATTATCGGATGAATATTGATATATATATATAAACTTTTTCCACATTAGCCAACTTTTTAGGTCGAATTTCGGCAAGATTGTATTGAAATCATGAAATTAAAATACCGCACATGTGCATACTTTTTCATAGACCATTAAAAAAATTATTTTGTGACCTGATTTTGGTACTTTGGTACCATTTTTATAGGGACGCCTTCAATTTGTGGATGCGTAAAGATTGAAAAAACATTTTGGGTTATTCCTCTCTTCCATTTAGAATGGTTTACTACAATGTCATTTCATCCAGTTTCTCGATATATTTTTCATAATTCATACTCAGTGTGAAAGCAAAATTTTCACTCATAGTAAACAGTTGTGTAATTTACCTACGCTTAAAATAAATTTGCAATAAAACTTACACCGAGGACTGCTGCATTTCACGTGATTGACTTCGTTGGCCACACGTGACACGGACACAAATTGTATACTTATGAATTAATCTTTTATAACTTGTTAATATATAATATATTTTTATTAACTACTAAAAAAAACTTGACAATATCAACATTGATTTCTTTGATATTTTTTTAAAATATTTTCTGACAATATTTAACGCGCCGTCATTATGTTTTGACATGAAAAAGTTATAAATATTTTCAGTAGATTTTTTTGTATACATTTGTTATGTCCTCAAAATAACCATCTACGGAGAGGCTAACATGAATAATTTAAGATCAAATAAGACGGAGAGAGAGATAAAGGCGGCTTAAGCGCCCTTTGACTTACGAGGGCCTGAAAATTACCCATTACCACAAAAATAAGAGCACTTCCACGTTTGTTGGGCTTTTCGTTGCGCGGGGATGGCCCCTCGGGAGGCTGCGCGGGGAGGCTAACAGGGAAACTTAAATAACAAAGGTAACCAGTGAGGCAGTACTCGCATATTACGGCAGCGGTCTAATAAAAGTGGAAACGCATGTTGTATTTTTATAACAACTTTCGCAAATTGCTAATTTAGCAACCTTTTGCAATATCCGGAACATTTATGTTTCCGAAATTGAATGTGAATATTATATGGGTAGCGATAAACTATAAGCTTAATGCATATATACGAGTACACATTATATAAGTTTAACATATTAATATATTATTTTTAATAAAAATGGAGATGTGTACTATAGACTGCGCAATATGAGTCGCTGGGTATCAAAATATACCTAACCATTATATTTATTTTAAGATTTGAATGTAAAAATATTCTCTAAGCACATTCCTACATTTTAAATAAAGCTTGACTACAATAAAAAGTATCAATCTGAAGTTGTTGCTTTTTAAAAATCAGCTTAAGTTTCAAATCATACCTATACCCAAATTCATTAACAATTTTAAACTTTTAAATTATGAAGTAGGTACTTTATTTCTCTACATCCCTGAAAATACAAATAATATATTTATTTTCTTGCATTTCATAATCGTCCTTAACCTTAATTGGTTTCAAAATGTATTAATACAAGTACATTATGAATGTTAAAATTTCTATTCTACATCGTGTTATTTAAATGTTTGATTTTAAATTTATTTTTTGATTAGTTTATATTTCATATAATACATGTAATAAATAATACGTATAACACTTTTTTTGCAATTTGTAAAAATAATAATTCGTAGCGTTAGATTGTTATCACGGCGTATAAATTCGTTTTATCTCAAGGATTCGGATCGACTGATTAGCAGTAGTATTTGGAAGGAGAATGGAAGGGAGCACAGAAATTTTACGGCTCAAGTCATATATAAGTCCCAAACACCTACAATCATATTGTAGATCAGTACACCAGAAACATTATTTTCAAATTACTGAAATAGTTTTTTTTTTTTTTATAAAAATCATATCCATAAATTCGCAAAACAAGTTAAAGTACCAGTGTAAGACAAAACTGTGGATGTTTTAAACTCTATTTTAGTGAGATTTTATGCTATTGTTATTTTTAAGTCATATTTTCAAAGTTGAACCTCGAATTAGTCGGATCCAGGTTTTATTTTAGGTTTGTTCATCATCATCATCAGGTTTTATTTTAGATAATGAAAAATGATTTGTTAAATTCCGACTATTGAATTGTGCAGTGAAGAGGGACTCTCCACATACCCGTGGCCATATTATAAGCAATATTGGCCCTACATTTTTGCCACCCGATTCGGAATTTTCAAAATCTAAACTGATCATCCTCCCTGCGCCACTATGTCATATGAGTGCAAGCGGCGTGTGGAAGCGTCCACACAAAACCGCATCATTGCCTCCTAGGTGCAAGGATTAGGTGGAAAAAGCCAAAGTTTATTAAATAGGATCACAAAACATGTATACATGGAATGAAATGGAACTGAAGTGTGCATGCAGAATTTAGTTTTAATGTTAATTAAAATGACTATATTTTTGGAAAGTCACGTGATAAATATATTACAAAAGTTCGTAACGTTCAGTAGACGCCAGCATAGCCCCTTCTTCATACGCAAGCATCCATTTGAATCAATGTTATGATCTGTGGCTCAGCGTGACATGGCACTAATTGCTTAAACCGTCGGTAAGTACCCTCTGCCACTAATTCACGCAGAACTTGAGCTTGATGGGCCGTTGATTACGTAGCCTATTCATTCGTCGGGTTAATTGCTTAATTGCTTTATATAAAATAATATTTGTATACTTTATTTAATTTCCTACCATTTTTATTTCTTTAATAGTTACTGAAAAAATGTGCTGTCATTAAACAAGTAATAATAATGTTTGTTCTAAATCACTTGTGGTCGATCGGCGAATTAAACCACCAGTTCAATTAATTTTTTCAATTATTTTACATTGAGGTCATTCTCCCATACATTACAACATAATTTTAATTATTTTTATACGCATGGGTAGTTACTATTTTTATTTAGTTTTGTTTAGCTGTTTATTGAAAATTATTTATATTATTATAGATTATTTTTATTTTTACAATATTTTGTATGATCTTTGGTAGGTTGTCAAAGATTTTGAGTCCTCTGTACACTAAAAAAATATATGAAGTTTGTATATTATGTTTGAAAATGCTTTTTTAGTTCCTATTTGTTATTTAAGTATTTGGGCAAAAATCCATGTGTAATTTTAAATATTTGTATCTTCTTTTCTTTTTCCATGCATTGTCCCAACTCGTTGCCAAGATGGGTTGCTTGGGTCGGCTCTTCTAGTTCTCAGACTCTACTACCTTCTTCGGTCTTGAGTATCTCTTTCCAGGCCGTTTGTATTATTTTGGAGCATTAAGTCATCTAGGAGTTCTTCAGTCTAAAAAAATATATAAAATTCGTCTCAATTAAAATATATCAAATTAATATATCTTTATATCAATATAACACACAGTTTTATAATTTTCAGTGAACAGAGTTGCTATTTTACACAGACCTTTAATGCAGGGAACAGTCGATTCATTATAGTAAGGAACGATTAATCAAATCCATTAAGAGATTTCAAACGGTTGTTACGGGTTTACGGTACTAATCCTATTTGAGGAAATGTTTCCTGGCGGAAGTGATTTGAAATCTGCATCTGTTGCATGCTCAGATATTTGACTTTCTGTTAATTAACACGAAACACTGGCTGCCGCTTGCATAGTGTAAGGATAGCACAAGATGCACTGATTGAGAATTAATGAAGCAATTCGCTCAGTGTTCGCACAAATTTGAGTATTCTAGTTCAATACAATGAACTGAAGATTTGCACTACAAGTTTACCTGAACAATTCTTAACCTAACTTATTGTATAGTATTGGTTATATCATTTTGGCGTTCTTTAAATCTAGCATTTTTACAAAGCAAAACAAAACGTGGAAATTAGAATATTCGTAAGGAATATTTTAAGGAATATTGTCAACCAGTCCTGTTTTATAAATATTTAAATAGTGTTATTTAATATCCCAGCATAATAAATAAACATTACATTTTATGATGATTTGCAAGTTATATAAAATTTTTTACACAATTCTGTTTTAATTTTTTTAAATTTTATTGTTTTATTTACACAAACCCCTCGGTGTGAGAAGCCAGTAAAGGGAGCGCAATTGGCATTGGCCTAAAACTAATAAAAGTAGACTGAAAGCGGTCCCTTAGGCACATGTATGAACATCTATTTACGATAGAGTGAACGTTTATCAAATTAGGAGTAAATAAAGAGCCGTATGTAGCAAACTCTATGAAAGGGTCGCTGAGACGGTTTGGTCTTGTGAAAGGTATGAACGATGAGAGGATGGAAAAATATATGAGGGAGTGTAGAAGGCAACAGAAATAGAGGTTGACGTTCTATACCCATACCTGCGGAAAAATTATTGATGGATTTGGAGGTTAATACTGTTGAGATAATTCATGATGACCATTCAATGAATTTAATTTGTAATTTGTGTCGAAGAGATATTCTGGAACTCAATATTTGAGTAGTGAAATATAAAATATTGTCATGTCAAACTAATCAATGAATGATTTTATTTATCACCAAATTCTTTGGTTACTCAAATTGAATTTGGAAAACTTAACAATGTTTTTCCTGTATATTCGCATGTATTTACTATCAAATACTCTATTACTATTACGATTAATATAAGTTTCTCTCATAATTTATTGTCGCTGTTTGTTTATTTATCTCGCTACTGGTTTTTTGGATGAATATCTTATATATTTCTGAGAATCGCTTCTGAGTAATCGCTGAAGTGTCACGATAATTGTTCGTCTACATTTTATATACATTTTCAGGTTTCCAGACGTTTCGCGAATCTTCGCGAAAGTTTTCTGTTCTAAACCTTTCCAGCAATTTCCAATTAACTGTAAAATGTCCTGATTGTTGAGAAATCTTCGGTTAATTATGCTCATTTCCATCTGTTTCTACATTCTCAGAAAAATTAAATTAAACTTTATTAGAGAAAACATAGATTCTGATTTCCATCGATTTTAATGCAAAATAAAGTTTTGAAATATATTAATTTACAATAAATTATAGTAGTCTCATAGAAACGAAGCTATATCTTATTTGGGAAAGAAGATATGGTAGTTTTTTTGGGTGTTCATATGGCTTACGATCTATCACAAGGCTGGCTTAAGTGATCATTTTCCATAATGTTACATTCAACAATTCCACCCATGACAGACTATCTATCATCTATCAGACACATCTATTAACTTTTCTAATGTTGTGTATAACTTTACTTTGGACACCTTGTTCCATATGTGAGTTGTATTTTTATTACTGCCCTACGTGGATCGAATATTATTAATTCAAAATATTATGAATATATTGATTTTCTTTAAACATTTTTTCTGTTTCTGTAAATAGAAAAGTTATAAAAATAATTAGTTTAAAGTCATTATTTACTCACAAGTTAGAAAAAAAATTGACCTACTAATTAAAGCAATTTACAAAATATATTTGCAAGTGTCGGAAATCGGGTTACAATAAGTGTAATTTTCTCGCACACAGTCAACGGTGAGAAATGTCTTAATTGCGAGAGTTTTTACTTCGCACCTGAACACCCCCAAGGCAGGGTCGGTTGTCCCATCAGGGCCCGAGTGCCGCCCGGACTGCCGCCCGCATACAGATGAGCGCCGGGCCGTACGTGACCCGATCCGACATGCGCGGGTTGCCGCCCCAAAGTGGGCAATAAGACCAACCCTGCATCGGGAGTGAGCGTATTTTGACGTGTGATTATTGTGTGTGCGTGCGTGCGAGGGAGAGATATGTTCCTCGTAACGCGTCTGGAAGACTTCCCTTATGGCTGGTCGTACACGTTATTTCTTGGCGTCTTGGTGGGTCGAGGCAATCCTATAACGTTTTCATTTATACGTGCCATTAAAAAAAAATGCGTTACTTGTCTCATTCGCATGTACAACCCTTGCAATCAAACATTTTTTTATGGTTCGAAATAAATTCATATATTTATACAAAAGTGTTCAATTTTACATTGTAATCGATGATGCTTAAAATAATTTATGCGCTGTCCATACCCCTGATAATGTCTCTTGGAACAATACTATTTGAAACATTGAAAACGGTCTACAGAAATGTAAACCCTTCGAGAAGCTTCTACGAACAGTCGAGACCTTCTCTTAAACACTATAACCAAAACTCCAGCATTGTCGGGTATAAATATGGATCTAGGACGCAGCGCGGGAGTTGTTGTGTTTGACAGTTTGATTCAGTGAGAAGTACGCCTGAGCCACGAGACGACGCCCAGGGAGGCCAGTCGTGAATTG
Organism: Agrypnia vestita; assembly: GCA_016648135.1. NCBI lineage: Eukaryota > Metazoa > Arthropoda > Insecta > Trichoptera > Phryganeidae > Agrypnia > Agrypnia vestita. The sequence continues at coordinate 11,362 of JADDOH010005333.1, read as the reverse complement.
CTAAGCGACAGATATCGAGCGAAGTACCTAACTGGCATTGAAAATTAGCGATAAATACTGCGTACGCGAACGGAATATTCTCGCAAGTGATAAATACCTGTTACGAGCGCTAAATAAAGTGTTCAAAACGAGTAATATATTGCGATACGGTATATATTAAAGATTAGCATTAAGTTTAATTCATGTCAATTGACATTGTACATTGAGCAATTAATTAATTACTAATTAATAAGTCGCTAATTAATTTCAAATGTTTTCATTCATTTCTCCCTAGTCACGACACGTGACAATACGTTTATACAAAAGTGAATTTGATTTTTTTGGATAAAATTCCTTTGTGATTCAAACGCCGATCTTTGTTGATAGAAACTCGGTAGTTGGAATACATAAGCTTGACAATGATTATTTACTTCACTTCAATTAATTTATTAATTTACGGGTCTATAATCCACGATTTATTTTAAAACGTATGATTATTTTATTGTGCTTAAATGAAAAATAAAAGTCCATATAAAGCTATCGGCTGGGTCAGTGTACTTACTGTACAGTTAATTTCTTCAGTTCTACAACAGCAACGTCGATGACAGTAATTTACTAAAACGAAGTAACAGGCGTTTCTTGATTCTATTCTAATATATATTTTTTATTGATACGAATGCAAATTATCATATCAAATTCCGGAAGATAATTCTGCAGTCGATCCAAAATTATTTTATTTTTATGAATATTTGAATTGTTTATTTATTTATGAGCATTGCGTAGACAGAATTATGTAAGCGAAGGCAGCAATATCCAAAAAAATAAAAAATAAATTTTGAATGCAATCACTAAGGATTACTAAATTATAATGTACCGATTGTGATATTTTATATGAAATATAGCTGTGTACCTTCCAAATTCATGTACATATATGCATCCTCGCATTGTCAAAAGCAAAGGAAGTAACATCTTCTTTAACCAATCAACCCCCAAATATGTGTTACGTGACAAAACGGCAGCTTCATACTAAAGTGAGAGTTGATGTCGATTTTAGACTGAAACATCACAGCAATATCCATTTATGTAAATATCAAAAACAGCATTGTCCAAAATTTGGTAGCAAACACAGCAATAACTATATTTAAATTTAATTAATTATTATAACACTATATAAAAAGACAACTGAGGTGGCAATTGTTTACATAAGCTTATTTCCAATAAAATGAAGATAAAATAGATTCCAAAAAATTTTTCATAGCTTTTGAAAAAATATAAAAACAGGTTTTTTGTATTTATTTCAGAAACACCTCAGTGAGATGTTACTACCTTTGCTTTTATATCCCTCAAAACCTATATTGCTAAAATCTCAAGAAGGTGCCCAATAGTATTATGAAGTACGGGATACCTCTTGTTGGCATCTGTAAATGAAGTCTGTGGGTAGGTATTATAAACTAAGAACTCTGGGTTCTTAGTTCATATGAACTCAAAACTGACCGAGTTTGTTTTGACACCTTAAGCAAATACAACCACAAACCGCAAACGACCCAGCCCTAACATAATTTTGACGGTATGCTTTGTATATTTAATATGGCATCCATGTTTCCTGTGACTTGGGATTGCCAACTCCCATTTCGTACTTTAAGGTGTAAATGACAGTAAATCTTAAATTGTAACGTTCATTATAAAATTAAGAAATTATTGAAAAAATATCGCCGGTCCCTACGTACGTATATTGTTGAATCAGCAAAAATTATTTTTTAGTTCTCTTAGCTTAAATTTTGCAATTAACTATATATTTTCAAACTATGTTAAAAAAATTGTTTCAAACAAAGCATACATCAAAGAAAAATAAGTTTTTTTTTACATTATCCCAAAAAATCGGATGATTTTGTTATTGAAATGAAAATCGAATTTTCGCAGAATCAACAGTATACCAAGGGACCGTCGATATCAGTTTTTTTTATATAGGATAGGATAAGAGTTTTATAACTTTACTTAATCAATAGTTTGAACACATCGCCTGTGATATTTTGGTGATGGTGAATGTAAGAATAAAGAGGAAGAGAACGTTCTCTGACTCTTCTCCAGCCACTCGCTTACGAAAGAAAACCTTTTATGAATTTGCATGATATACAAAAATCACGTTTAGTATAAGCAAAAAAAATATTCATAGTATCTATTTATTTATCTTACACTTACATAGAAAATAAATTGTAATTTTAATAATTATTGAAAATAGATTTAAATTTTAAAATAATTTCACGGTTAATTCTCGATTTCATGGTTCGCGCGATCGGCCGTTTGTTCCGGAGCAATCCTGACTACGATAATATCGCACCAGTAGTCTTATTGGAACGGGTATCAGAACAACGAGCAACAAAAAGAGATGGAGGTTATCGTCTTCAGGTGTCAGGGATAACAACAGATCACCGAGGGTTACGAACCTTTGTATTGAAAAAACTGACTGTAAAAAAATAAATAATAATATTTGCGAAAATTTCATTAAGTATTTACTACGAAAGAAACGTACGAAAGTATAAAACAAAAATAGAAGGTACATTTTTGATGAGGCAGTTTAATAATCTTTATTTATATGATTTAATATGTCTCTTTGCATTGAAATAAATATATTTACTTTTCGTCAAATAATTTAGATATAACATAATTTATTCTCCAATAATTCCATAGTTATCTACCTTTGTTTGACAGATAAGGTACTTGTTGCAAAGAGCGCTCAGAGATGGCACCAGCCATAGTTAACAAACCCACACGAAAGGTGACTGTCATTATATTCAGTACCCCGAGGATTCAGCCCAGTTATAGTAAGAGATGGCGCCTCTTTCGCTGGCAACCTATCAATGGAATATGACGAAAAATATTTAAGTATTACAGAATACAAATCCTTTGGTATGTTCTGCGCTGTTGTGAACACAGTACCTACACAGACAGTGCATTAAGATCTCAACCGATCTAAATTAAGTCCAAGCCTTTGGCCTTTGCTAGCTGTCTTACATAACGTAATTAACAGAGGACCGGGGATCCGGTAAATGAATAATATTGATTTTTGCAAGAAAGAAAACTGCCGAAACAATTCTATTCATCTATTCCTAGCGTAATAACAAAAACACAATTGAATGTCTTTAAATTGAGCCAGTTTCTTAAGAAAACTCCAAAATTTTGAGTTCGTAGGTGATCAAAGTCTAATTTTTGCACAGTTAAATAAGTTTTTTAAATCATTGATCATTGCTCAAAACTCTATTTTGATCTTGGTTAAACAACCACGATCAAAATAGAGTTTCGAGCTGAAAATAGTCGCGTTGATGTTCCTATACATTCCACACAGAATAAACTGTTAAACTATCTCGTTGCCAAAGCGCAACATTTGTGAGTTTTCGCTGCTTCAGACAAACAGATTTTTCGGTTTTATTTTAAAGATTTGTAATATTTTATTGACTTCATCAACTATCGTATCCATTATTTTGCAATTAATATTTAAAAATACATCAGGTGATATGAACTCGTATTTATTATCTGTGTATGGATTCCCTCAAAGAAAATAATGACAAGGATTCAAATAATGAATACTCACTTTGCGTCACTTGGCGTATTTTTATATTTCGTCAATCGTATATTCATACCCATTCAAGCTTTGTGATTATTTCAATTTTTCCGGTTGGGTTTGAACAATTTTAACGACCTCGCTTCAGTATTCAGTTTGTTTCCGGTTCAGTGGTCGACATCAAACTAACTTATTGGGCATAACATTTTCGTAAACACGAATTTTAGCCGCAATCGATAATTCCCAACGAGAGATAGTATTTGTGGGTACATGTTGGATTATTTTTTTCAAGCAAACTTTTTTATCGTTTTAAAAGTAGAATGAAAATGTTTTTTTTTTAATTTAGACAATTATTTTTTCATAAAACGTATACATTTAATTAATCAAAGTATTGACCATTTTTAATCGTGGCGTCTGCTTGTCTTCTTGTCTGACGAAGAAACTTTGGATCCATTTTTCACCCCTTTCCCGTGATCCAATCGAGCTGAAACTTTGCAAGCAGACCGGTGGTGACGATTAAGAAGATATATCAAAATTTCGTTAAAAAATTAATAAATTTTTGGATTTTTCAAATTTTGAATTTTTTTTCATACAACTTATTGTCTGCATCTGGTAGACGCGAAACCTGATTACAATATAATTTTAGATTTTTGGAAATTTTTTATTACTCCCTTTCGTGGCGTCGCCCGACCGAAGCCCAATGCGTAGGTTAAGCGAAAAAAAATGTTTCAACTAGTAAATGAGAAAGGGAGTATAATGAAAACTTGTTTTTTATGGGTTACTTTTTTATCGATATACTTTTACCATTTTAGTGGAGGTTTATTGATGCATTTGCTGTAGAAATCCTGGTTACGGGATTGATAAATTCTCTAAAACTTCTCATCGGGGTAAAAATTTTTCCCTTGTAAAAAGTTCTGGAAATCATTAGGTGCAAGGTCTGGCGAGTAAGGTGGGAGACGGAAAGTTTCCAGTCGAAGCATCTCTAATTTAAAGATGGACCGTTGTGCAGCGTGTTGTCTTTGAACTTTACCAATTGACATGTCTCAATTGTTTGAGAGCGAGCTTGTTGACCATCGTTTTCAGTTCTCGGTAGTATAGCTCTGCAGTAATTATTATGCTAGATATCAAGAAACTGTAATGAATTATGCTGGTACAGGTCCACCATATAGTCCGGATCAGTTTTTTTAATCAATTTGCGTTTGAGACGCAATCATTTAATCATTCCGACTAAGGTTCTCAATTACTATACAAAATTCACTCGTTAAGTAAAAACCCGATTCAGAATTCCCCCATTTTTGCGCCGACTCAAATTAAGGCTACCCTCGACGCGACTTTGCTGTTTTCCTTCAGTAGGTTAGTTTATACGGTACCCACTTTGCGAGCTTTTTTATTTTCCCAATTTGACGCAATTCAATCAATTTTACCTTTTTAATTACGTGGAGGTCATTTCTAATTCTGATGTGCTTTAAGATGACTTAGGTTCCAATATAAGTTCGTAATTTTTGACTGTAATCTCTGATCAGCCATGGGGCTTATTATTGAGGTGGAAATTTCCAGAATGGAAACGATCAAACTGAAAAGCAAAAATGGCTGATTCCAATACCTTTGAATTGTGAAAAAAAATTACGACCTTGTAAACTTTGAAACAGTAATTTTGTACAGTGACATTCACATTTAAAAGACTAGTTCGAAATGAAATTTGTAAAATGCAACGTCGTTTTCTTTGCAATTTAACAAGAATAATTGCTTAATTTAGCAAGAATAATACTTTGCAGCATCAATAAAAAATAAATAAATAAAAATGTGTCATAAAGAAATGCGAGGGAGGATAAACCCCCGCTGCGACCCAACCCCCTTTCCTGAAGAGCGGGTTTTGCTCATCTCTGTAAATTTTTATGCTTCGTGAGGGGCTGTATAAAAAATATTTATTTCATCAGTTCATCAAAGGCTCGACAAAAATGAGATATCTCTGTTTTTCTGATAAGATCACGTGATCATCGATTTGAATTTGAAATTGTGAACCGGTACATTTTCGAATATTCAAATAAGCAAATACATTTCCCTTTGATAACGTTTCGCAAATTAATATGATGTAAATTGGATTCTACCAAAAAATACTCGAATAGTTTTAAAACAAAAACGGGGCGAGCAATATTCAAGGTCGGGAAAAATGGATTCGATATTATATAACATCAGCGATAGAAAATAAAATGTTTTTTGTATCGTCGTTAGCCTAGATATACGAAGGTTTTTATTTCTACAGCCTATCCATCAGAGCAGCGCTATACCAAGGGCTGTAAAACACCAAGAAAATAGTTTTTTTTAGCATCAAAGATACTCAGAATATTGTAAGCTGAAGGATGTTAGGGGAAATAAACAGTGTAGATGTCAGCATTTTAGGCCGATTACTTTAAATCTCTTACGATCAATAAAAATAATAAAATAAAATCTATTTCAGGATGGCGTATCTTAATGTAATAATTTTGTTGTCTGTCTGTTTCCGTTTGTCTGCCGAGCCGTAAATGTATAACTTGCTGGAATTAAAACTTTAGCTAATTAGTGTGTGACACGCATTCAGCACGCGGCTCAAGCAACATGCAAAGATTAAAATTACACGGTGTTGACATTTTTATATTATTATTTTATTATATTTATTTTTGGGTAAAGAAGAATAGTCCTCCCAAAAGCTCGAGCTACTGGCTCATATTACAGGAAGTATAATATAACATTAAAATTTAATAACAAATTTATTATAAAAATCATTGTAATGTATCAGCTGTATAAATAATAAAAAATTATAACACAAATGGTTTTCTGTTCATGTATTTTTAGCTTCAAAATTCTGCAATTATTATGACCTGTAATTTTTTACGAATGTATGAGTATCATCACTATCAAGAGGTGCATTAAGTCTTATTTGTTGAATTGGTTCTTGGGGACAACCTTTAACTGGAACAAAAAATGATAATTTCTCCCAACTGCCCGGCATTAGAATCTCGCGCGCTTGGCTAATTTTATTTACTTATTCGTCACGTGCTATGGAGGGTGCTGGGTTATCGACACTTAAAGTTTACTCGAAGCGGACACACGCGTTGCTGTCGGGTCCAAATGGACCCACGATCCATTTTACGTTTTGTTTATATTTATCATTCTTACATTTTTTAGGGATTTTTAGTTAAAGTGGTGGGATAAATCAGTAACCTAGATATTGTTGCTATGTTGGAAGATAAAAATTGGTCGGATTTCCTGGGGCCAAATGAGGAATACCAATTAAAATATTTAACTAAACTTTAAAAGAAGACGTAAAAAGGGAAGATACTAATTATGCGACCCTAAAAAAATAATAAATAGCCGCAAAATATGTTAAATGTTTAAATATAGTTGTAAATAGCATTTTGTGAAAAAATGTATTACGTATTTATTGCCGTACATAGAGTAACAACTGATGTTTTATTTTATTTTCCTTAATTTTAATTTTATATGTCTAGACTGTCATTGTTTTATATATTGTTGATACTTAAAGACGTTTATATGTTTTATGCGGAAGACACGCTCAACCCAATAAAACAGATTATACCTACTTCGTTTTTTTCTCATTTTTTTCGAATTTTCAGATTGTTTACTATAGGACTTAAATTTGATATTTAAATATTGAACCCAAAGGATACAATTAAAATGAAAAGTTATTTATGCGTGTTCTAAAATAATATTAATTAATAATTTTAAAGCTTGTTTTATAACATTCCAAAAAATCACAAAAATACTAATATCAATCAATAATAAATGAGAAGGTGATTTATTGTAGGGTCCTTCTGGACCCACGATTTTATATACGTTTGTCAAAATGAGGATTCATTTGATTTGACCTTTACGATCCGATAGGGTTAAATGGTAGTATAAATTTAAAAAAAGCTGCAACAATTGTAAGTATTTATAATGAATTAGTACGATAATGATGCGCCGGAGATCGGCCCTAATATTAAGCGCGAGTGGGCCAATCAAACAGAGATCAAAGCGAAGCTTCGAACATGTGGGCGTGGCATGCTGCCCGCGCCCGCATATTCATTCCGTCTTTGACCTTTCAATCGAATAGAAACATTCAAGTTTGACAGTTTAATTTTACTTGGAACCATAATTATTTCCAAATTATTTCTTTGCGTATTTGTGTTTCTTTTCCTATGTTTGTGTAAATTTCAGTAACAGACTCTATGTAATATTCCTTATTTATTTTTACGTTTTGTCTATCTAACATGCTTTGCCACACGTTACATGGTGCTTAATACACCTCGTTACATGAGCGCCGGATGATTCCCTAGGTAGGGCGGGAATTCTTTTTTACGCCACTAAATTGGTGATTCCGAATCTACCATTAACAAACCCTCTAAAGCGGTGTCCCTTTTTGAGGTGTAAAGATCTTCAAATAGCGGACCAGGGAATTTCAAACATCTTTAGTTTTTTCAAATTTTCTTTGACACTATTTTTTTTTAAATTTATTCATTCTTAAAGTACGTAATACAATAATTTATATTTCGTAAAGTAAACAAAGTTGTTATACTATATTTATCTCTCTAATGCACCGGTAGTATAATGTATAATTTATCCAACTATGTGCAACATTAAATTTCGTGATCTTTTTTTCATTTTGAATGGTAATGTTATTCCATATTTTAAATTTTTTATTTATGAAATAGATAATGCGAATGATTTCTTTTATAAAAATGATAACTAGCTAATTTTAATAATCAAATTATTATTATATGCTATTATATCTCACCACACAGACTATGTGTGTGATAAAAAAGCCAACTCTACAATAAATGAGAATCAATTCGGGTTCACCGGAGAATATGCATTTCTTCATCTTGTTTTTTTTTCTTAAGTATTCAAAGGCACTGTATCTATTAATAATTTAATATATAAATAGAAATACCAACATTCACATTTCTTCTTCTTATTCTATCGGTTATTTTATTAGTGCGGATGTCGTCATGGGTGTCCGTAATAATTCACCTCCGTCACTCTGCAGTCTGTCATTCTCCTTTGTCCATTTTTCTAATAATATTAGCATAACATTTTAAGGCACTTTGTACAATGTATATATCCGATTTTGTACGTATTTATATACGTATATATCGGTTATACGAAGAGCAGAAAATATATTCATCGCATACTGTGATAAATTGGCTTAAATATATTTTTATAACAATGTTATCCATCAGAAAATATAAAATGAATTAATATATAGCGATATACAATATTATATTTCCCTCCTACCTCTTTATGTAACGTAAATATTAATATTTTGGGAATATGATTTCAAGCTCGTATAATATTATCATAATCGATCTATCAAGCAGAGGTAGCAACAAAATATGGATACACTTGATTAAAGTAAAACAATAAATATGTTTGTTATTCCAAAAATATTTTTTTCTGTTAACTTTGTTACTCTGTTCAATTTTTTTAAATATAATAAACAAGTAACCTTGATAACATTTTAATTAATTATATTTTAATCAAAGTTAAGAGGCTGTAAAATATTTTTATTGACGTTTCTTAAGTAAAACAATAATGTAATTATAACTTAATATGTAAATAATGGATTCCTGTGTACATTAATTAAATTCACTTATATTTTTCTAAAAAATGATGTTCACCAGAAAAAATTATTAATATCCTCTGTGATTTCGAAAATTGCTATTTTAATATTTTTTCTTTATTGTCGAATAGAAAAATATAGAAAAAAGAAATTGTTTTAATTTTTACACAACAATGGGTGATGATGAAAATGACGTTTTTAACTGAAAATAGATAGATATTCCACTTAAAATAAGTCTTATACATATAACAACGACGCCAAAGTGCACCATTCAAAAGTTTTTGCTGCTTCTGATTGCAGATATTCTGTTTTCCTGGCATCCTGAGAAAACATATTAATCTGTCAAGTCATTCGTTTTTCGATTGGGACATACATTCATCCAACTTATGATTTAGAGCAGCAACGGGTTCATCCCAGGATTTTATCGAACAGTATCATTATTGATTTAATGTCTTAACATAATCTCTGCCACTCATCTTACGTATTTCATCATTTTAGCCTGGATTCTCGACTGATTTATCTCTATTAATATTCAAAATTTTTGGACTTCGGTCTGAGTAAGGACGTACATTAACTTAAAAGTTGCTGGTTTGCCGATAGTGATTAAAATGTATTTAAATAATTGATATTATATCTCACAGAGACGAAGCTATTTTATATTGGATATTACAGAAGTCTGGGTGTATCTACAACGACCAGTCATAGTTTGGCGTAAGTGATCACTTTACACAATACAACGTTCACGACTCCACCCATATAATCCACCAGATCTGTCACATTTGGAAAGTTATATGTATATATGGTATTTATGTACCTCGCTTCCCTTTACTCGATACAAATTATACGCTATTGCCATCTATGGTTGGAATTTATCATTACCATGAATTATTTTACATAGATCATAGATGTCGCTGCTGGTAATGAGACTTTTATATTTTCACTAGTCTCTGCAAAACATCTAAAATACACTTAAATGGTGATTATCCCCTTCCGGGATAAAATCCAGTCATTACGTTCTTGAAATAATTTGAAAAGGTCTAAAATTATAATTAAATTTAATAAGATATAATCATAATGCTTTGAAAGAATTATAAATAATTTTAATATACAAAAAATATAAATTGTGAACATTTTTAATCATTAACCAAGTAGTGAGGTACCTCAAGGTTGTCATCTTGGTCCTATTTTATTAATATTAAACATAAACGATGTTTTTGATTTATAATACGATATTCATAAGCAGATGTATGCAGAAAGGATAGAACACCGCGATCTCCTATTCTGGTACACCACTTTTTCCTAATCTCCTTACAAACATCTTTTCACAGGTTTCTGACAGGATGTCTTCCAGTGTTTGTTTATGGACTGATCATACCTGGTCTTTTGCGGATGCCTCTGTTCCTGCTGCCTTCTTCCAATATGTACATATGTATTTTGCTTTCTTGCGATTAATTTGAGCTTATTCACCAGAGCCCCACGCCGCCGCAGTACGTGTTCTGGTACCACAACGAGCGCATGATCAACTACGACACGGCGCGCGGCGGCATCAGCGTGGAGACGGAGCCGGGCCCCAAGAGCCAGTCGCGGCTGACCATCCGCGGCGCGCGCGACACGGACTCCGGCAACTACACCTGCAGCGCCAGCAACACCGAGCCGGCCAGCATCTACGTCTTCGTCACTGAGGGTAAGCGCGATTTTAATTTTTTCTATTAGTAGAGCCGAGCCAGACCGTCATCCGCTTACCTCCCTGGAAAAACACCCTAATACGTCGTAATAAAAAATTCAAAAAACTAACCCGTAAAAACCAAGTTTTTATTATACTCCCTTTCTCATTTGAATGGTTTCCAATTTGAAAAAACAATTCAAATTTCGAAAAAACCAAAATTATACTATAATTAAATTTTTTAAACGAAAATTTTTGAGATCGTTTTATCGATCGAGTATGTTCCTGATAATTACCTTAGACATCGTCAGCATAGATTGTTTCACATTCCAATATACAGGACCAACCTGCCGATGGTTATGCCTGTTGGAAAAGCTACAGCTATGCTGAACAAGATCGCTTTGGATATTGATATATTCCATGTGTCTGAGGGGGTTTTCCGAAGCAGGATTCTCCTACACCTTTGACCAGATTATACAGGTCACTTCTAATTGTTTAAAAATTGTTTGATAATAAATTAGTATTTTAATACACAATATGTATATATGTATGTATATGTGTA
>JADDOH010005332.1:0-37913 GCA_016648135.1 Agrypnia vestita | reverse complement strand
TATGTATAGGAGAAGTTCCTCCCCAAACAATTCGTAAGATTTTAGAAATGTTAACAAATGATAAAACGGCGAAGATTCAAGGGATTATAATGATTACGCGCGTTAAATGTTTCGTTAAATATGTAAACGGAGTAGTTTATACTTATATTCTATTTTGTTTGTCCTCAGGAGCATCCTAGCCTGAGGGGAACGCCGCTCGCCATGCTGGCGGCGCAGTGCAACAAGCTCTCCAGCAAATCCCCTCCGCCGCTGGCTGACGCCGCGGTGGGCAAGGGATTCCACCCGTGGAAAAAAAGTCCGCAAGGGGGCTCCCCCGGACCCGGGTCGGGAGCGCGCACCGCCCCCCCCGCGTCCTCCGCCCCCTGCTACTCGCGGCCGCCCGCCTCCTGCGCGGCGCCCTCCGCCACCACCTACGGCGGGGACCTGTACTTCCCCGGCTCCGGGGGCGGCCACGGGGACCACCAGGCGCTGCTGGGCAAGGTGGAGCCGCACGGGCTGGGCTCCATGTACTCGCGGCACCCGTACGAGGCGTGGCCCTTCAACGCGGTGACGGGCGGCGGCCACCACGGCGTGCTGAAGAGCGGCGACGTGAACGCGGGCGCCGGCTGGTGGGACGTGCACGGCGCGGCGGGCGGCTGGCTGGACGTGGGCGGCGCGGCCAACATGCACGCCGCGCAGATGGCCGCCAACTACGCCGCCGGCTCCGAGTACTCCCCGCTGGGGCACTCGCTGAGCGGCAACACGGCGCACCACCTGCTCTCCTCGGGGCAGCACCTGCTGCAGGACACGTACAAGTCCATGCTGCCGGCGCAGGGCTTCCTGCACGGGGCGGGAGCGGCGCCCGCGCCCGCGCTGCCGCCCGCGCCCTCGCCGCGCTCGCAGCGCCGCTACACGGGCCGCGCCACGTGCGACTGCCCCAACTGCCAGGAGGCGGAGCGGCTGGGCCCGGCCGGCGTGCACCTGCGCAAGAAGAACATCCACAGCTGCCACATCCCGGGCTGCGGGAAGGTGTACGGGAAGACGTCTCACCTGAAGGCGCATCTGAGGTGGCACACCGGCGAGCGCCCTTTCGTGTGCAATTGGCTGTTTTGCGGCAAGAGGTTCACCAGGTCGGACGAACTGCAGCGGCACCTGCGCACGCACACGGGGGAGAAACGGTTCGCCTGCCCCGTGTGCAACAAGCGCTTCATGCGGTCCGACCACCTCGCCAAGCACGTCAAGACCCACAACGGGGGCGGCAGCAAGAAGGGCTCCAGCGAGTCCTGCAGCGACAGCGAGGAGAACAGCCAGGGGGAGATGGCGGGCAGCCCGGGCCAGGGGGGCCAGGGGGGCCGCGGAGCGCGCTCGCCTCCCCTGGGGCTGGAGCTGGGCGGCCTGACGGGGCTGGACGTGAAGCCGCCGGGGCTGGCGTGAGCCCGGTGGGGGCCGGCCCTGCTCTACCCGCAGTACCGCCCCTAGCCGCCTACCAGTACTACCCGCCCTACCCGCAGCCGCCCTTCTACTACCCCTACCTGTAGGCGCTCGTAGCGGGGCCGCTGACCGGGGCAGCGTGACCACTGACCAACCGCTTAAACATATTTGTGATTATTAGTGTTTTTATTTGTAAATATTGAAAACTTTACATATCAAATACAAATCTAGCGAATTACTATTCGTGGAAGGAGAACTCTCGAGTGATATAACACAATCTGTAGAAGAAGGGGAAGGTGAGAGATGTATGATAAGGAAACGAGACAACTAGAAGGGATTATTAAATTATTCAAATACGCCCTTTATTTTATAAGGGTCTAACACGTACAATAAAAAAACACTTACTTTAAGTCAAACGCTACTTAATTCTGATTGTAAATAGTTGTATGTATTTAGGGAAGCCCGACATTCTGTGATTGTCGGAGGAGAGATCGGCCAATCGTTTTGATCATCGACACTAATCCGGTTCTTGATAAAATATATTATTAATCATTTTATAATTTTCTTTTTTAAAATTTTATTACTTTTGCAATGCTGCGCAGATCTGTAGATTATTGTACAATATTATATAAAATATTATATATTATGTCTATTATACATACATTATTTCAGTCTATAAAATTATAAGTATATAAAGAACATGAATAAATTGTATAATTTTACGCTTTTGTGAAAAAACATTTATATTATTAAATACGAAAAATCTTCTTTGAGAAATATGGTTTATTAATTCTTTCCTTTTTTGTCTGTGAATGTAAAATATGTAAGTAGGTTGGAAATACATTGTTTATTTATTTTTATTTAATATCAGAAATTCATTTGAACGTCGCTTTATCCTCTCTATGGGAAAGTACCTGATGGATGAAAAGTAAGTATAATATAAAAATTATCACATCTCGGATATAATCCACGCCATGTGATTTCAAGCAAATTTAATAGAAGTAACAAAAAAACATTGTTTAAGTTTACGTTTACGAAGTCAAAAATTTTCATTAATAACATTTTTACTGGTGCCACACAACTAATAATTAAAATGATGAAAAAATACTCATTACAAATTAGTTGTTATCGCAATTAATTTAAGTATTTTTGAGGCACCATTATACAGTTACGTACATTATTTAATTAATCTTAATTACAGTGCATTCAGAGCATTTAGTTTCAACGTGTTTAAAAGCAAATTATTCAACATAAAACACAATGGTTTTACGGAATGTTGCTATTTATATTTTTAAATAGTACCCACAGCTCTCTACATATGTAAGATGTTAAATTATTTGATTTTAATGATCACTAAATTGGGTATAAATATTCAATCTTGCCTGTCTTCTTTCGCACAGACCTTGGTTTAGTTAAGGAAACAGTGTAACACAACAAAAAAACATTTGTTAATTAAGAAGTAAAAGTATATTTTTCTGTTTTTAAATAAAATATATATAAAGACCAGATACATAAAAAAATTAATTAAAAAAAAGGACGCTGCTGAAAGAGCTAGGACAATCTTTAAAATAATACGAGCATACTTATAAGTCAACCGCTGAGAGCTTTGGTATGATCATATCGTTCTGTTATCAACTATCTTCTTTTATATGGAGTCAATGGCAAAACCTCTCAGCAGGTAAAACAATAGGTACTATGAATACGAAAAGACTAACACAGTATAAGGTGACGTAAAATAAAAAATGCCTATATTTTATTAAATTCATTAAAGTCAAAATTACGACAACTCTTATATATAAAGTACAAAATACAACTAAAGATATGCACGCATTAAGTAAATGAATAAGTTAATTAAAAATGAATAAATTAATTATGTAGTAAAAATGGTTATTTCATTTTTTTTTATTGAAACTAACTTTGTACTACGTACAAAAATGAGTATAACTTTTATCACGACTATAGTTTTAGACTTAGAAGTCTAATTTCTCTAATCGAAGGTTTAAATAACCAATGAGTGAATGCTTTTCTTGAAGCTCTAGTATTGATAAAAATATTTCGCAATGTTTGTGTAGCACAAACTTTGGTCGAATAAAAATAAGTCACTGACATTATATTGCAACTTAATTTTATTGCAGTTGTTAGTTACGACTACGTTTAGCTCAATAAAATTACAAAATCTTCCACAAACTAACCATCAATTAATGTTAAAAAAGGTGTTAAAATTTTAATGTTTAAAACATTTTCATAACCCAAACACAAAGTAATGAAAATACTAGATCCTGTATTTCATAGTTCAAGGCAAATTTGCGAGCATAACACGCTCTGGAAGACGAAGGACGTGGACTGGCTGGAAGCCTAAAGGCAAGGTTCGGAAAGTCTAAATATTTCGGGCTACCAACCGGGCAAACCAAACAACGATTGCCGACATGATCGCTAGCGTTCGATAATCGGACAAACTCTAGAAGACCTTGTACTTGATATGGAGAATCTCTCAGCGATATTATGTTTTGCTTAAGGTTGGACATTTACTGCAAATGCTCATTTCGGCTTTTTTTGAATATGTGGGTTTAAGAGTTTAAAAATCAATCTGATTTTAAAAAATGCGTTATTTGTTGACATATTTAATGATTTGCAATTTTTATTTTTATATAGTAATTAGGGTGTTTTTAATAAATAAAAACTTAGTTTTCAATAGTAGTTGAAGGCTCAAAATACGGGATATATGTATATTGTTTAAAATCATCTCTTTATAATTCAAAGCGTTTAAAAATCATCAAAAAACGTAAAAATTTGTTGCGTATTAAAGAAATTATAACTTTATTGATACTGAAAATTTCTTAATTATTTCAGTACAATTTTATAATCATAATGATAGCTTTATACTAGTAAGAAAACATATTCTGCGTACATATAAATATTAAAAAACTATTGATATTTTTGAAGATACTGAAAACTATTTTTTTGGCCGCGGCCTGTCAAATAATGTTAAAATTTTCTCAATTGTCGTAAATTTTGTTTTGTTTATTATTATTTTATAAAAAAAACAAAGGTTTTATCGCTATCGCCCTAAAAAATTATTGCCTAAAATATACATTCTGATTTAAATAATAACAAAACAATTTTAGATAAGAAAAAACATTTTAGATAAAAATGCCGAAATATGCATTTGCAATGAATGTCCAGCCTTCATATTAATCATCAATAAACAAAAATTAAAATTAATTTAATGAAACATTTACCGAATCACGTGCGGGTCTATTTTCGATGCCCAGCCGTAATTAATTTGCATAGTCTTTTGGTCCGAGTGCTGAGTTTGAGCGTGAGATTAGTGGTGTAACTCAATCATTAGGGTACCTACGTACTAATATTATTATTATTATTCCACGGCCGGGTCCGCGGGTGGTCCTCGTCCGCTGATTAAAACTAGGGACCGTTCGGGATGTAATCAAAGCGCACAAGGCCGCCCCTCCCGCGGCCGGCACACCGCCCCACCACCCCGCACCTCCCCGCATTCTGAGACAGGAGGCTCGAGAAGAGTGAATAGTGTCCGTAAGTAACTATAGATGGTAAGTAAACGCAATTTACAAACAGGCAATACATTGCATTGTCGCACTCCACCGTTGAAATTTTGAGCCCAATTACTTACAACCGCTGTTTTTATGCAATTTAATTACATTGTAACGCAGAATACGTTATTTTAAGTAAAACGTGTCATAAAACTGTGATAAAAGGTACAAAGACCGTAACATTTTATAAAAAAATATTTTTTTAACATTATTTTTATCACTACAACAGGCCATGAAGCCTAATTCATGTAATGAATCTGTCCACAAACACATCCAGGCTTGAAAAAATTACAAAGATAAGGGGCGTGCAGTGACAACAAGAAGCGTGACTTTTAACTGAACATATCTTTATTTTGAAAAGAAACCGAAATAAGAGATATATCTCGTAATATTCCTATCACAATATTTAATATATTAGGTAGTCAGATTTTAATATTTCTTAATATTCTGAAGGATAAATATTTAATTTCGATATTTTTTTTTCAAATATATGTTTAGATAAAAGTCATGCTTCTTCTTCTCACTGCACGCGCCTGACATAGATGTGTGTGACCTCGCCAGGAATCGAACCTGGAACCTCCGGGATGAGAAGCTTGTAGGACAACGGCAGCCGCCATGGAATGATGTAACTAATGAACAAAATAAAATAAATGTGTAGAATTTCAAAATTGCAGAAAACTAATGAAACCAAAACAAAATACAATTATCTGTATACGAGATAGGAGTGGGGTGGAGCGAGGCTAAATAAAAATATATTATATAGAGGTGTGGTGTCAATTTTTTTTTGTTCCCATTGCACCGTTACATTATATTAAAATACATTTTCTTTTTATTTAAATTATGCTTGCTTTAATAGACTCAAGTTTGAAATTAAATGGATTGCACAAATGCGCAACCTAGTACCTACAGTATGAATGAAAGATAACTAATTTCAATTACGTGCAGATACAAGCCTATGGTAAGTATGTGTGTCTATGCCTTTTATGTGTAGGCAAATTTAAACGGCCACACATAAGTAATATTGTCAAGTAAAATATTCGGTAAAGAGTCTATGAAACGTCGTTTTTAACATCTGTAATTTCTAAATCAAAATATTTTTTTGGATTTCATATATTATTATATTTAAAACTAGCTGCACCCCATGTAAAATTACAGAACATAATTATATTAATGCATATGTAGAGACCGTGCAGTTTGGTGATGCGACCCTTGCTGTAGCCTGAACCGTGCGCTGACTGACATGTCACACTCGGCGGCATTAGCGGCTAATCAGTGTTGTTGTTGTTATTAAAGCAAGTCATGGAAAGACATTCTAAATTTGGATGGTTGATGATATAAGTAGTGAGTAAACGTTGTTAACGACCGTGCTTCCAATTGTTTTAAAAAAGAAAAGTATACTTATAAACATTAAAATTAAAGATACAAAAAAGATTGCTTATTAATATGTTATGAGTAGCTTGTTGATCTAGTGGTTTTTCTCGCCTAGTGATCTGGTATACGGTGGTTCAAATCCCAATTCGGGAGACCAGCAAGTTAGTCCTATTTTCACAGAACAAGTGTGTAGGTGTAGTTTATTTTGAAAATAATAAGATTATTGATGTGACGCGTATTTCAAGTTCGCATTTCTAAATTTAAAAAAAATCTAAATACATAATTCCCTATGTAGAAATATCCGTCACTAAAGCTACCAGACGGCGCCAATAATGATGAGATATAAAAAGCATTATAAAATTTAATATTTTCTACTGTATAACAATGTCATGTTTGATGGGTTAAATCCAGTACATACATAATATATAAGAAAACATTTTTACAGATAAGCTTTCTGTGGTTAAAATATTAAAAAAATAAGTTAATGTTTTTTGAATGGAAGAAAAGAAAACACATTTATTACGTATTTTCAAAAATCCTGCGGGCGCTTAAATTGGATTACACACAGTACCTAGATACTTGAAAAAATCTTCCCTTATTAAAGCGGTGAGACTACTGTAATGGCTCTATGACCCTCGGAGCCGCGGCATTGCGTCGGTGGGGATGAAAGTGCTCAACCCTCGTAAAGTCAAATGTTTGCCGAGCATGGAGCACAGAAGCTGATGAAACTTTTATTGTCGCCCGGCTGACGGCGACATCAAACCCGACGACAATCAAAATATAAATTTGCATTATTGCCTGGAATAAAAGTGAAAGAATTATCGTGATTAAAGTTACCCGCAATCTGTACTTACTGCATCGTTTTGTAAAGATTTAGTTACAATATTTTTGGAATAGATTAAAGTAGAGATTAGGCAGAGATTTTTTAAAATTTTCAGTATTTCCAAATACAAAAAATTATAATCACTACTTATTTTTTATGTTCCTATATACAATTTTTATAGAAGTGAAACTTGAAATTGGCAAAAAAAAAACAGAAAAATTAGATACATGTAATTGCTTCGGCGCATATGTATAACCTATTTAGGATACAGTAAATTATGAATAAATTTGGAATATGAAGCTATATGTAGCGTTAAAAAATATGGAAAATAGAGGTCTATTGAGTATAGGAAGGGTCGCTGATATCGTTTGGTCATATTGAACGTTTGAGAGAGGAGAGAGGTTGGTAAAGAAAATATATAAGGGGAGAGTTGAACAGCAACAAGAATATAGATCGTCCGCAAAGGACTTGACATAATAAAATAATTAAAGATAAAGAGTTGACATAATAAAATAAATAGCATCACCTAAACCGAAAAATGGAGCACAGCCCTAAAAAAATATCAATAATCGGAGAATGTGCTTAATGAATGAAAGTGGAAGAAGCAACAAGCAAGCAAGTGTATAGTAGGATAGAAAGATGTGACGTTCTATCATTTCTGACCTCTGTGGGAAGCGCCATTATAATCAATTAATTACATTTTTACAAGTAAATTTTATTGTAGCGTATTTAGATAGCAAACGTTATAAAAAAATTTTGCCGAAAGCGCGGCAGGGTAGTGTTTAAAGTCGGTTGGTTCAGTTCGCTTTCAGTTAAAATGCGAAGACTACGTTCACATTGAATCACGTAAACCTTACTGGCACTCGAATGTCGACGGCCGATGTCACTTGCAAGAATATCCATCAAATTTGGACAGAGATTTTTATAATTTTTGGTTTCCACATTAAACTGGCTTCAAAGTCGATCTCGGCCGTTTTTGATTGCAAAAATATTCATGTTAAATAAATATTATGTTAAAATAAATTATACATGCCGGCCTAGTCAATAAAAACTTAAGTCGCGAAGACAAAAATTGGTGGTACTCGGTATATTCTGCGATGCGAAACCTTTTCTTGTAAATCTTTTTATTTGATTCAAATTTTGTTAACTAGAATATGTCTTTATGTTAAACAATGTCCACCGTATGTACTCAAGTATACGGCCGCTGGAGTATTTATAATGTTCACAGTACAGTTGCTATGTTGAGGTAGAGTTGCTAGTTTATAAATTAATTAAATTGATTAATTGCCTACCTTAAATAATTCAGCAACTAAATGACTACATGGTACAGTTTATAATAATATAAGATGAAATGCTTTTCTGTGTAGGTCAGCAGTAATTTTAATTTTCGTAATTATTAACATAATTTTCACACAACATATGTGTATTAGGGTGCTTCAAAAAAATAAAGTTTGTTTATAAAATCAGGGTACATCTTTATATGCTTTCAATATGAAGGGACCCACCACATACCCTGAGCCATTCTATGCGCAAAAGCGTCCATATCGGCCCAGCACGTTTGCCGCCTGGTTGGCATTATTTTCATGCTAAAGCGACCTCCTCGCTCGGCTTTCGTCTATACAACACAAAGTTTCGAAGATATGCGCTGTTTAGGCCAATGACTGCGACGCTTCAGATCAAACATGTCACTGCATGCAGCATCAATAATCCGTGAATAGGTTGAACACGCCCCTCTCCTGACCCGCGTAGTATTTCAAACAATAGGAAGCATGTTTAAAAGTGTTAGTATCGCAACTAGAGTTTTCAAAAAATAGCCTACTTTTTGTTCTTAGACTGAATTACGATCTAGCGTTAAAAAGTGATTCAAAAAATCGGAAAATGATATATTTGGTATCTATTTGAAGAGCTTGCTGCTCTTGAGTACTTCGATGGTGAATTTTCCTTGGAAACTAAACAGAGAATGGGCACTGTGCTCGAAATTCAAGGATCGGAAATTTCTCCAAAGCGAGCTATCCTCAAAATGCTCTTTTTGTGGTTCAAAACTCAGAAGATTTTGTTACAAATTATGTACGTTGAATTTTTTCAACACAATCACCGTTTCGTGTGATTTTTTGACGAACGATGTTAGGATATGAAAGGATGATGATGTACATTTTAAGAAAGTTGTAAATGATATAGTAGAGAGAGGAGAAGTGCTCATGGAAGAGTCATTGGTGGTGTGAAAACGTCCATACTCCACCGATGAAGGGCAGAAGCAATAATTATTCTCGGCGGTTAAAATGTTGGTCATTGTCCGACCTGTTAAGGCAGATCTAAAGTCTGGTTTAGCATATGTATTTGTTTCAACGAGCGGGGATCGGAAACATATATGCGGACAAATGTTTATAACTTCTTCAGAAAGGGCAAAATAATTTTATAGTGGCATTATTAATATTAAACATATCTGTCCGTCCGTTCGTCTGTCTTTCCCCGTAACTTCGTGTAACGTCCGTAATTTCGTTCGAATTCATGACTAAGAAAACGGTCGGAAATGGCGCTTGAATATTATAAATAACCAGATCCTTTTTAGACATAATTACCTTTTAAATTTGTTTTCGTGTTAGTATTCAATTATTATTTATTTTACACATATTATTTTATTTTTATTTTGATTGTCTATACTCGATTTTTGATTTCTTATTTGTCAGTATACATAGTATCCTGACGAAAGGGCCATTGGCCCTGCAATATGTTGATATTTTCAATATATATGTGGTGAAAACAAAGTACACTTTTATTAATTATATTAAATATTTATAAATTTGCGTCCGGACACTCGCACTCCTTACAGCTTGAATGATCACAATATTTATTATAAAACTATACATTCCTCCTACAATGATTTGACGATAATATACGAAGAGTTACGATGAAAACCGTCTCTCGACTCCTAACGATCAGCTTCCGATATTCGAAAGGATTTTTCAATTGAACCTTAACGACCTTAATACAAAATCCACTAAGGGCTGTCTCTCCGACCGGGCATTAAGCCTAACGATTAACAATTTCCTTGATGGACGCCATCCGAAAACCTTTTAGCGACTAATTCGGCAATAAATTTTAAACTTCCGCCCCGGCCCCGCGCCGCCGGCCTGGCCCTCCCCGTGCGCACCCTCGGAGGGCCGCGACTGGGGGAGGACTATGTGAAATAAAATGCTCGGGATTATTAATCAAACCATCTTTACGGTCCACAGTAGCGGAGTCACCAAACAAACCACAAATCACGATCCCCCTGGGCATCGATGAACGCGTTTCACAAATTATCATATGACGCAAGCCCTCGTTCAAGTGAGCGGGATGTTTTATTTGTCGAGGTTATTTTATTTTTTAATTAATTTTGTATTTAATAGAATTCGTAATATCTTTGTTTTCAATTAGAAAGATTAACAGAAAAAATCTATTATGTAAATATTTGTTTACCACCAGATTACGAATCTGGAAGGAACCGGCGAAGCCAGTTACAATTTATGTTGACAAAAAATTTGAGAATTTTTTTACAGATTATATTTTTTTTTATTAAAATCAGTCTTACTACGAAATTTTAACATCAAAATAAAATGTATTTCAAAAAACATGAAATATGTTTTTAGTCGCGTGAACTTATTTATTAAAACTGATTTCGGAAAAAATAATTTCAGAGTGACAAAATAATTATTATATATTATGCATTCCTGTTTTATTAATGAATTCAAAATAAAAGAAAATCATTTAAATGAATTTTGTTTCATGTATGAATTCATTTTCTATTGACGAATAAAACTATAAAAATCATGCAAACAACATGAACAAGAATATATTATAAGAGGAAGAGCCTAAATATAAAAAATAAATGAGGTACAAATAATCAAATATATATTTTTAAACTTTTTGGCATGATTTTGTGAAGCAGTTATTTATTATGTAGCAGTTATTCTTAATCAATTTTATATAGTGCATTTAAATAAATTACTCAATAATTGACTAAATTGTATAATAATAAAAAAACTTACTAAAATAATAAATAAAGTGTATTATTAAATAAAATTTCAAGAATATTCGAGTACATCAAATAATTTATTTCTTAATATAATTTTTTACCGCAATTATTTCAAAATATTTCACAAAATGTGTAGTTATTACAATGTACTGATTACACGCGCCTGGCATTCCGGATTACGAAGGGCGCAATGAGAATCTTAAATGAAATGCCAGAGAAATAAGAAAAAAGAAAAATAATTAAAATTAATAAGTAATCTATGAAACATATGTTAAAAACAAGCCCAACATAATTAATAATATTTTATTTTGTATCAGAAATCGAAAAATGTATGTTCTTAGGCTTTCACGGCCGGTCAGATCTTCTAATTTGAGTTTTCTTGATATTCAGCCGTATTTCTACGACCTATCTGGCCGACGTTTCAGATCCCATTGCAGAGGCCTTTATCAGGGCTGAAGATTATGGTCTCTGCAATGGTATCCGAAACATTGGCCAGAAAGGTGGAAGAAATATGGCAGAATACCCCAGAAAACTCAAACCAGAAGAATGAAAAATGCTTGTGTATGAAAATCATCTGATTGTATCCTGATTAATTGAGTGCATAGGTCTTTTCATATAAGCTTGCGATTGAGTTAGTGTGGGTACAGTGTGTAATACGCGCATTATGTCATTGTGTTAAGTTTACGGATACGGATATACTTACGGTGCAATACTTCGAAGAATTAATCCAGGTGAAGTTGTAGAGGTGATTCCACCTGTAGTTACGTGGGTATTTCCTGTTTCTTGAATTGAGAGGTTAATCGAGACTCCAATAACAAAAGATTTTAAACTTCGCGATTTTTAAATCTTTTTATATTTGATAATTCGGCAAAAATTTAAAGTCATATGTAGCGAAACAAATGAAAAACCATCCCCCGCGTCAAATGAGCATCAAACCAGGGTGGGATAACCTAGATGACGGTAAAGTCACGGCCTCCCGTCGCCTCCCTTATAAAAATCTAACTAGATTTCATCCTTTGACATACACCCTCACCTAATATTTATTCATCAAGCAGTAACGACCGATAACATTGAGACTTGCCGGCGACAAATTGAATTAGAACACCCGATGTTGTTCATAAGGGTTGGGGGTTGGTAGACTTAATCAAATCTCCCTGCGGCCTCCCGAGTATTAATAACAGATCAAGTGGATTTTCGTGCCTTTGTGGGGGAGTACTTACTTTGGAGTGTCTGAAATTCTGCGCGCTATTATCTACGATAATACCCAATAAAAGATGTCAATTTACTCTAGGGCTGGAAAATAAACTGTGTGCTTTATACTGATTAAAAAACTACGTAAACGCTGTGTAAAATACACATATACTTTAACAATGTTTTTGTATATGTGTGTTCGGAAAACATGATTTTCGGAGAAGTGGATTTTCTCCATAAAAGGATGATTATTAATTAAGATAAATTATAGAAGTAATAGAGACGAAGATATTTATATGGAAAAAGAATACGGAAGTCTGTATATCTGCGTGAACTGGCTTAGGTGATTATTTTACACAACTCAATGTTTACACAACCAATTCCATTATAAGAACATCGACACGTTATCAAATTTTTGAAAGTTGTGTGTATGTATGTTCTAAATCAGTTTCTTTCATATATTCGAATGGACCATCCAAAAGATTTCTATGGTTTTTCCAATTACATAATTATATGGATTTAATGGTAGAATTTGAGAAGCATCCTCTCTGTGAGACTTTAATTTATCTTAATTAACATATAACTAACAACTTTAATTATAGTTTATGTTTTTGAAAATATTATTTTTATATTTGCGTTATTTTTTATTTGAACCTACAATTTTAGTACACCTTATTAATAAATCTACAAAAAAAATATGCTGATATACGGTTGCATAGGTGGAGGGATTGAAGGAACGGTGAAAAGCTTTGACCATAAAATCTGTAAAATACTGCAGCTAATCCCCGCTTAACGTGGGCTCGTTATAACGTGGGTCCATGCTGTCTCTTAAAATTTCATAGATGCCTTACGATATTGGGGATTTCCCCCAATTAACGATCAAATCGAATCGACGTTTCCATCGTGATAGACATATACAGTTGTTTATGCTAGAAAAAAAAATTAGTCTACGCAACATCTCTTCATCAACATTATGCTTTGAATAAAAATTATATAATAAAAATATGTTATTATCATGTGATTAATATTAAGTGTGTGGTTACTATTACCAAAAAGCTGAATTCAACAAAGGAAGCAAACATACAATCACGAAAAATAAATAAAAACGTAGAAAGTATGTATAGAAATAATCTGGTCAAGTTGAATATGATTTTGTAGATAATTTATTTATATATAATCGATAGTATATAATGAGAGCAAAATAATGAAAGCGGGTACCTTTGCTATAAATATTTTGTTAATTTTTTGATAAACCCTTGTCACAAATCATTGTTACTTGATGCAATATTTCATTACTGAATATGAACCAAACTCTTTCATTTAGATTTTCGTCTCAAATCAGATTCAAAATATATTAAATGCGAAGTGTTTCATTTAAATGAACCCCTATGAAAGATTTATTTGTCCACATTTAGGGGGATGAATGTCCCTGCGCCGTTAGCATCATCACCCACTATTGTGACAGCAGCCCAAACATTCTGCGCCGCTCCATTAAATAAGGAACGGAAAACCTTGGGAATCAAAAATGTTATCTAAATGTAGAAAATATTACGATCGTTACCTAAGGTTTCTATAACTTAATATTCGAACCGTAAAATCACTTTTTTTAAGCTAAAACCAAAAAACGAAAACAGTCTCAAAAACCGCTGCTTTAATTTTCTCAAAATTTCTCAAGTCTGAATGAATAACCATTGGGAGAGACGCCAGTACTTTCACTAAAGGATGAAATGAAAGATTTATGAAGCGATGATGGTTATATAAAAATCAAACGATACCGCTCAATCGATGAAGCAGGAATTTGCGTTACTTAAAAAACTTGTGATAGGACCAAAAAACTGAATATATTATATCAAGTGCTCTCTACGGCAAAGTCAAGTGCCAATTTTTTTACGAAATTGCTTTCTCGATGACATTTAAGTAGTTTTGTGTTTCTTTAATTTTATTAATTAAGTTCAAATAAAAAATTATTTCGTTTTTAAGTTATCAATAAATCTGATATTTTATAGGAATCGTATATTTTACAGAGAAGCAAATCTCGACGTTTCGCTGAAGTCTTATTCAGCTTCATTAGGAGAGTGTCCTATCACGGTAGAGATGGAGGCGGCGTAGGCCGAACTGAAGAAGCTGAAGACTTCAGCGAAACGTCGAGATTTGCTTCTCTGTAAAATATATGGATCGTATAAAATATCCGGTTTATTGAACACTTAAATATGTCCAACTACCGAAATAATAACCTTAACTATTTAATTATTTCATTTTCAATTATTGAAAAACGAAAATTAGTTGATCAACGCGAATATTTTTTGCTCACAACGTCATTTCTGTCATAAGATATGAAGCTTTAAAATATCCAGTTTACTCTAAAAAAAATTAAATGACATACTCTTCATTCCATGTTTTACAAGACAAAATATTTCGAAAAGATAGTAGTTTTAAAGAACAGAAAAAGAATATACGAATGAATATATTATAATTTGTGATGACTGGATTTTTTCTTTATTACGAGATATTTCTTTGGTGATTCATATACTTTTTAGCATATAACACAAGAAAGAATAATACAGTGCAGTCATTATCTTTATAATAACGTCACCACGTTTCAAAGTTCATGCGTTGTCGACCGCTGTTAATCTTGTGCGCGATGCCCATATAAATTTCACCCCAAAAGATTGGAGGAACAGATACGACATAAAAAGCTGAGCCTGTTGACGATCTAAGGGTGCTTCACTTATTTATAGGTAATTATGTCACAACGATACAAACGAAACAATCTTTAAACTTTCGTAAATATACCGCTAATTAAATATGAATGAAATCAGATTTTTAATTTTTTATATTTAATAATGAATTCATAGAAAAAAGGAGGAAACATTTGTTCAACTAAATATATGGAAACAGAATACAAAAAAAAAGTGCTAAAGTATGGAGTACATAGAAAATACAAATACATGTAGGTACCTACACAAAACGTTTTGGAAAAATGAAGTTTGAAGTAACAAGCAAAATCAGAATAATTAGAAATCATAGACTCTAAATGTAGAAAAAAGAAAAAAATTAGAAAAATTCTCAATACATAGTATAAAATCTCCGGCGAGTGTCCGTCCCTCTGTCTGTCTGTTTGTACGACTGGCTAATCTCGAGAACCACTGAACGGATTTATTTGCGGTTTTTACTGTTATGGTTTGCATTTCTTCAGGAAGATATAAGGTTATTAAAATTTGCCCTAGCGCATATAGAAACTAAGCATTAACGGTATTAGTGATTCAAATCGGAAAAATTTGCCGCTAAAGCACTCATGGACACTGCCTAATCCATTAGATATACTCGTAGGTAGAAAAAATTATTAACTATTATTTTTTTTAATTAATTAATTAATTTATTTAAAAATCCTTGTTTACAAATAAGATACTTAATACTAATTTAACAATAAAACATAAGATAAAACATAAGATAATTTACACATTTTTTTGTTTTGTTTAATTTGTGGATTATGCCACTCTACTAGGCTACGCCTGTCCCAGAGTGACGTTATAGCACACAATTATAATATTTTTTCGAGTTCGTCAGTAGTATTTATTTTCATAAGGTAGTTATTATGTATCTATAGAGTATCAAGTGGAATGTTAGTGAAAGTTGAGTTAGTCATTATTAACTTTAAGTATTTACCGCAGATCAAATTTGTCCTGTATTCCAAAATATTGAATTAAATATCTTAGAAGATATGACGAGTTTAAAAAGAAAATAAGACTGTTTCGGGCGAAGCCAGTCCGGGTCGCTAGTCTGAAAATATAGCTGACAGATAAGAATATTCATAATCGTATGCCTCTGCATGCAATCTATTTATCAATGAACTTAATACATCATTTTTATTTTAAGGCTGGCGATGAACCGTTACACGCATGCATCGTCATGTAAACAAATTTTCGGAATTCGTAGACATTTTTCGTTGTAGGAGCACACCCGAATTAAAGAAATACTTAGACTTAGAATATACCAATAGAATTAATTACAGTTTCATGGACTAAATTTTTACTTATGTTTTGTTCCTCATGAATTATATGTATTTATTTATTTTAAAGTGTCCTAATTATTGTACATTTCCTTTTTAAATACGTTTTGATTTTTATATTTATTTTGTGGTTTATTTAATCTTCTTACCTTTTTTATCTGGTATATTGGTTTAAATATCTATATTTTACTCTATTGCTGATTTGTTAAAGGTTTTTAATTATTACTGTTTGCTCGTGTAGATACTAATCATCGTTTATATATTTATTGTTCATTTCTATAGTTCATTTATTTTTTACTGTTTATTTTATATTGTTTTCCATTGTTAAATTTATTTTGTTACATTTCAAATCGTTCGCTTATCTTAAATACGTTTTATTTATATTATTATTTTTTAATTATTTACTGTAACATGTGTTTTATGTTAGGTATATAAAAATCTTTTTAATTTTCTTGTACTGGGCGTTGATTAATAAATAAATAAAATAAATAGAGTTTGCAGGAAAATGATACGTACGCCATTAATTTAATTCAGGATAAGCTAATAAGTCATTAAACATTTAAAAAGATAAATGAGGTCAGAATAATTCAGACATTTATCATACAATGTAGCTTATATTAATTTCTTCATTGAAACATTAAAGTTTAGAACTACAACAGGTATACATACGAGGGCGGTCCAATAAGCACCTAGCCTCACCGCCCGATGGCGCTACTATCGCAAGAGAAATTTACTATCGTGTAGTACATTCTCGTAGACGACTACTGTCAAAATTTCAGTCGAATCGGACTCGTAGTTTTGTTTTGATCGCGTGTAGAAGTGGGCGTATCCGCGGATTTTAGAAAAATGTAAAAAGAGCAATATCGGTCGGTGATTTGATTCTTGTTTTGCAAAGGAAGTCGCGCAGCGAAATCAAAGAGCGCTTGGATGCTGTGTACGGTGACTCTTTTCCTTCGATGGCGACCGTCAAAAATTGGTTTAACGAGTTTCAACATGGTCGCACATCGGTTTTTGATGACCCACGCACAGGTGCCCCGAAAACGGCTACCACGGAGGATAACATAACAAAAATCCACGATCTCATATTGGCAGACCGCTGATTGAAGATGCGCGAGATAGCTGAGACAATAAGCACCTCAAAAGACCGCATGGGTCATATCCTGCATGAAATTTTGGGTATGAGAAAGCTGTCAGCGCGATGGCTGCCGCATTTGCTCACTCCGGACAACAAGCGAAACCGTGAGACCACTTCAGAGCAGTGTTTGACGCTGTTTAAGCGCAATCAGAAGGAGTTTCTGCGTCGTTTCGTGACCGTCAACGAAACATAGATCCACTGGTACACACCAGAGACCAAGGAACAGTCGAAACAGTGGACTTCGCCTGACGAACGTGCACCGAAGAAGGTGCAGACATTCCTATTGGCCGGAAAGGTGATGACCACCGTTTTCTGGGATTCACAAGGTGTGATCTACACCGACTAACTGGAGAAGGGCAAAACGATCATAGGGCTGTACTATGCCGAATTATTGGGCCGATTCGACGCCGAATTGCAGAAAAAACGGCCACATTTGGTGAAGAAAAAGTGCTCTTCCACCATGACAACGCACCGGCTCAGACCTCCGCCCTCGCCACGGCCAAATTGGTCGAATTGGGCTACGAACTGCTGCCCCATCCACCGTATTCTCCAGATTTGGCCCCGTGCGACTTCTTTTTGCTTCCAAACTTGAAAAAGTCACTCGCCGGGCAGAAATTTGAGTCGAATGAGGAGGTCATTACCGCAACGGAGGCCTACTTTGCAGACCTCGAGACAACGTATTTTTCAGACGGGTTAAAGAAATTGGAGCTTCGCTGGATCAAGTGTATCGAGCTAAAAGGAGATTAGGTTGAGAAATAAATCGCCACTTTTCCAAAATTTTCGTTTTTCTTTTGTAGGCTAGGTACTTATTGGACCGCCCTCGTATGTTGCTTGAAATTGACAAATCTTAGATATCTATGCTGAACCATTCTATATTGCTCGAGTGAAGGGAAGACTGTTCGGCCACCATATTATCGAATTACAACTGACTAACTGACTACAAACTAATGACGTAGGTATACAGGGAATTTATGGCTAGAAGATAATTAAATTATTTTACTGTTCTCAATAAGAAACCTAGCATTTTTAATTTGAAATATTAGCAACAGGATCACATATACACGTATACGTTGAAGATACATAATATCAAATACAAAAACAGACATTGTATTAGTTTAAGTGAGTGATGAACGTCAGCAAATCGAAAGTGATGGTGTTCGAGAGAGAGGCGAAAGAGTGACTAAGTGTGATGAAATTGAAAACAATGGGAAGAATGTTTAGTAGAGACGGCAAGGCTGACAACGATATCGAATGGAGAGTAACTGCGGGTAACAAAGTAAATGGTGCTCTAAATGCAATTATGGCTTATATAAGAATCTGTCGAAGGAAGCAAGACTTGCGGTATATAATGGCGTTCTAGTCCCAACTCTGATGAGTGAAGTCTGGAATTGGCAAAAAGGGAATGAAAGTAGACTGAATGCGGTCACTAAGGCGCTTGTGTGGAAAATCTTCGAAGTAAACAAATTAGATTGAATTTAATCCTGGCTGTAGTGCAGTCAATATAATAAAGAAAGAAGTGCTGAGATGGTTTGGTCATGTAGAACGTATAGGATAGTTTAAGAAAATATATGGAGCGAGTATTGAAGGCAACAGGAATAGAGGGCGTCTGCGAAAGACCTGGCATGATCAGATATTACAAGTATTGGAGGATGGCCCTGTTAAAAGCCTCATGAACCGTAGAACATGTATAAGAATATGTATGAGTGTAGCCGAAGTAAAAGTGGTGTGCCACAATAGTAGAATATAGCTTTCTATCGTCTCTGCCTAAACGGCGTGATGGTTAGTTAGTTGGTTAGTTTAAGTGAGAGATTAATATGTCAGAGACTAAAGAAAGAATGAGACACTAAAGAAATGGAACCTGATTTATATCTCCCGGCCAACACAAGTTGCGGTTTCGAATTTCGTTTTATTTTAGTTTGTCCCTTTAGTCTTAGAAAAGGGAGCCACGAATTATGAAGGGCCATTTATTAGCCAGGAGATGACAGCTCGTAGCGTGGTAATATGTAACGCTCCGGTTAAACGTTAAACTAAGTTTTGGTAGCCGCTTCTGAAGTGTCCCGTCATTTTTACAAAAGAATCAAAGAAGCAGATATCAATAATTTCTTGTCTCTTTCTAGATCGATTAACTTGGATTTATTCCAAATTTTTTGCTGAGACATATTTAGGCTTCACAATGTATATTTATTTTATTTACGTTTTCAGTGTCATGACACTCAATTCTAGCCTAATTTACTAATACTCAACGGTAAACAGAGAAGATAGAAGGCCACACTCTTACCTCGTTCGATTTCATACAACTACTCATACGCGATATTCGGTTGTTGAATATTCTAAAAGTACCATTATCCCAAATCTTCCAAATCCCCCAAAGATGCCCTTCATTTCCAATAAATGTTATAATTATTTATAACCATCAACTTCTTTGTAGGTTTTTGCATACATAGTAATATTACTATATATATTATTATATATGCATACATCATTTTGATTGAAATTAACAAAAAAGGTACAATAATTCATTAGAAGCAGTATTAGTTTCAAATAACTAAAATTTTGTACATGTACCTACATATTAAATTTAAAAAAAATATCTCGTATATTTTTTTTCAATCATGCCCACGATCATGTTGATTTACATCAATTATGGGGTATAAAAGCAAAGGGAGCAATATCAAAAAAAATAAATTAATGCAGTCATGAAGGATTACTAATTTATAATGTACTGAATTTGAGATTTCACAGGAAACATAGCCTATAAATTTGTATGAGAAATGATTTTGGAAGGGACAGGTACATGAATTCTTGAATTCACTACATTTTAAACTAGTAATCCTAGGCAGCAATACCCAAAAAATTAATATTTTTGATGTGTAACATCTTTCCTCTCGATTTCCTGTAATCTGTGGCAGTGATTTCGTGAAAATGGACGAAAGTGCGTAACAGGAAATAAGATGCCAGGGAAGCGCGCGCGATGGAAGTAAAGTCGTTGTTTATAAACAAATCAAGATGTCCAGCAAGTGCCATCACAGCGAAAACGCGCACTTCCAACAGCCAACGCTTCTGATTTTGTATATATGCTATGCGACTGGTGTCAAGCGTGTGGATGTTTATGTTGTAACTTTGATATATTTTGGCTTATATCTTCGAAACTATGCAAAAAATACTTTTTTTACATTAATGTAAACAATATCTACCCTTAATGATTTACATTCTCAAATTTTATGTAATTATTTTTAAATATTTATTCAAAGTTTTCATACAACATGTATGGCGGCGACACACTACCGCCATCTATGAAAATAAATAAAAACATAAAATTGTCCAAACTCATATTATTTACTACTGAATTTATTTACTATTGAATTTACATTATTTAAATAAAAACATAAAATTGTCCAAACTCATATTATTTACTACTGAATTTATTTACTATTGAATTTACATTATTTAAATAAATACACATACTTACATTTTCATTACTTGTATTTACTAATTAATAAATATATAGGTATTAGCTTTTTTAAATTTTGATGTTAATTTCTGGTGCTGCTCAATTGATATTTTTAATTGTGAGATGTCAAATGTTACACATCATATGCGACTACTGTAAGGCTCGCTCATATTTTTTATTTTTTTTTTGGATATTACCGCCTTTGCATTTATCTATACCTCACAATCACAATTATAATAATTTCGTTGTCTGTCCGTCCACCCGTCCGTCCGTCGTAATTTCGTGTAATGTCCGCTACTTCTTTATAGTATAAAAACTTTTTTCTTTTTTTCCTTCTTTTTTTATGTAAAAGTAGTCATTTTTGACGGGTTACGGCTAGTTTTTCTATTAAATTCTTCCGATATATTCCCAGCGAGGATTTTAAAAATAAATATTATATGTTTGAAAACCATAATACTAAGTGCATTCAATATTGTACTCTTGAATATTTAGTATTATTTGCAGTACTGGTAATTTTTGCGTTTCTCGCAAGGAAAAAATAAAATACTGCCGCAATTGTTTATATGAGAAAACGCCCGAATGACCTAAGTTGTACGCAGATATCTTGTAATTGTAAATTTTCTTTGCGCTTTAAAAACAAATTTACATGTGTCGGGAGGTAGCAACATAAAAAATGCGAACATTTGGTCCACCACGTGTCGGGCTCGCAGCTTCTTTGAGCGGCCGCTGGCCGAAGGAAGATTTCCTAGAAAAACAATGCCGACATTCGCATGCGCCGTTTGGCCCAAAATTTGGTCGTAAATATGCCGAGACATTGTAGGGGAAATAATATCGCGGTGATTTATCGCGCCGGTGTTGTGTTTCCCGCTTTAATTTGCGCAAACGATTGATAAATGCTGCGCCGGCCGGCCGGCCCGAATAGACTTACCTGACTTTACTACTAATAATAACACCCTTGTGTTGCCGGACTCCTCGCTGCCGAAATGTTGATTTATTTGTTAAATGTTTTAAATACAAGCCAGCTCATCTCGCTGCAGTTTGCCTGCGAAAGAGCGTCGAGCAATATTGACTTTGAGTCGTGCGCCCGCGATTTTCCAGCAGCGTACTGAAAAAGTACAGCGCGCTTACAAATTTGACAAAACGCTCTACCCCGACGCAAGTCACCGGGGTCGAGAAGGAAGTGGGAGATAATTTGACGGAAGTCAGGAAGGGAGACGGAGGGTAAATGAGAAGGCTATTGCGTGGACTGTATATGATACGGGAGGAACAGGCAGCTCGACTTCCCTGCATCTAACTTCTTCCTCCAGATGAGCTGAGATCAAAATTGACGAACTTGCGACACTAATTTCAACACCCTCGGAAACCGATGATAAATTCCAACCATATGAAACAATCAACCGATGTGACGAATGAGATGTAGCGGTCAATATTTGGTGGTAATTTTATATCAAGTGATAAAAGAACGGTCACACGAGTCGAAGTGTAGGTTTAGAACTAAAATAAGGTTGGTTGGACGAAGAAAGAGGAAGGGGGAAGGGGTATCGATGATCGCGACATGTATGCCACTGATCATCGATAATTGAGAATATTATCAACCCAAAACAAGCGTCATGTAGTTAGTGGTGAATACCGAACAACACTAATAAATAAAATAAAATATCATTGACAGCTAATAAGGTTGAGTTTTGTATGATGAACCAGGTATCGCGGCTACAATAAAGATAGCATGTTTAAAGTGAGTAGTTTGTTGGTTTAGTGGTTATGAATCTCGCCTAATGATTCAGTGGTCGGTGATTTGAGCCGCATTCTAGAACACCAGCAAGTAGTCCTATTTTCATAGCATAAGTAACCACTGGAAATGTGAAAACAGGTGACAGTTGCCACCTAAGATGTCAAAGATGTGAAGATGTCAAAGTTTGATGTCAAAAATGTCAATCTAATTTAATAAAATAAAATAAAAACATCGGATACCTATCTTTTTATTTATTTCAATTTGTGGACCGCATCCAAAAATCAGTTTATTACGAGATCATAGATGTTCCGTTCGACAGTTAGGTAAATTTTAATTCCATAGCAACGGTTAAAACGGAATAAATATTTTTAATTTAATGCCCTCTGTTTGAATTGCTTTTCCGTTTTAAATGAATAAAAAATTACAGCTATCTACGCCTCTAGACGACGTTTTGAGTGCCCTTGTCAAATCGAAAAGTACGACATATAAACAATAACAAACAAATAACATCTAATAATGTGCACTATGGCCCGAATTCAGAGTCAATACTTAGACGATTTAAGGTTGAGGTGCCTTAAAGATGCTCTAAAAATGTTATTTTGTTTTGAAAATTACGCCTTTAAGGCGTACCTTAACCTTTAAATCATCGAAGTACTGACTCTGAATTCGGACCTATGTGTTGGTGATATGCTGGTGATGGTATAATTTAAAATGTCCATAATAGAATATTTCAGCACTCAATAACATGATGTTGCTTATTTTCTTATATTGATAGAGCCCTACACTATTCTGTCCTGAAACACAACTCTCACCTCCACCTCATTCATATTCATACATCTTCCCACACAAGCTTGACGATTGTGAGGCTCCCAACAGGTCCATCTTCTAACAGTATTTGGTTAACCTGGTCATGCCAAGTCTTAAGTGGCCGCCTTCTCTTTCTGGCGCCGTCAACACTTGCGTCGTATATCTTTCTTACCATTCTTTCCGCATTCATTCGTTCAAAATGCTAAAACCACCTAAACCACCCTTTATCAATAATTCTGTTCACAATGCTAAGATTAGCTTTTTTTCTTTCTTACCTAATTCGTCAATTTATTTGTATTTTTTTTTATTAATGATTGTTGAAAATAATGTATATACATATTGCATTTTAACAAGCATCTTGCATATGCAGTTTGTGCGCAAGAATACATATAGCAATATATTTTATATATAAAGAAAGGAGAAGTTTCCTATTTTTTTACAATGATTGGAAATGAAAATTTGAGTAAAATTGAACAAAAGTCTGAAAATAAAATTAAGATATTCCAAAAACAGCTACATTGGCTTCGCCTGCCAGAGCGGATAAATTTCAAACTCTCTCTGATGGTGTACAAAAGTCTTCAAAGAAAAGCACCACAGTATTTGATCGACCTCTGTAATAAATAATAATATTATCACCAGACAATATCACTGGAAGACGGCTCACACTGCGATCAGCTAAATCGGAGGCACTCTGCAGGCTGGTAGTACCAAAGAGACCTGGAGCCACCAAGTTTGCGGAACGTGCTTTCAGCGTTGCGGGCCCAGCTATGTGGAATCAGCTGCCTCCAGTGCTGCGATCTATGGAGAGTCAGGAACACTTCAAGAAGAGCCTAAAAACTCATTTTTTCGGGATGTCACACCTGTAAAGCGCCCTTGAAGCGTCTCTTACGCAAAAATGGCGCTATATAAATCAACATAAACATAAACATAAATCTGTCCTTCGCGTATTTTCCAGTGTCAGTTTATAGTAAATTTGTATCGGCAAGGCTCACGCTCGTAAATGGATTTGTGGAAATGAAGTGATCTCATTTCCACTGCATTCCTTTAGTTTCTTTACTCTTCTGTCGGTTCCAGACTTCATACGATTTTTCTCGAATTGAGTTTATATCATCATGCGCGAAATATACGAGGATGCACGAGCTTTTTATGTGCAATCTAATGCCGCCTGGTTTAGCATCTGGAATCTATTAGGGGACGTTATGATCTCCCCCCCCATGGCGGGCACCCTCCATGGGCTGCACCAGGGGAACGGAACCTTGGGTACACCTCCAGTCATCCCTGGAAAAATATTATAAAAACTCTCGAAAAGATGACTATTTAATATATTTCATTTTTATTTATTTATCGCGAACTTAGATACAGATATACAAACACAACGTATAATGAAGTGAACTGACCAATAGAATACTTCATACATATAAAATTAATTAATTGCTAAGATATTGTAAATGTGTTCAGGAAACAAGTATATATTATATTATTTAATACAAAAGGAGATTAAAGAACAAGAATACATGGGTAAAAAAAAAAAATTATGAGTATGTTTGCATATACGAAATAATATAGTTTTATGAGCACATTAATAAACTGATACCTGTATTCTACAGTTAGGTATTTGTGCATCTGCAGTTACAATAATATCTATAATGTTTTGACCGTATAATTTTGTGTCAGTAAAAGTAAAAGTACGGTGTCCACACTGATACAATGGACACCGAGATATTTCGAAATCATTATTATCTCTCTGCATTTTTTAAAAATAGATATGTCAGGAGGGAATACGTGTAGCGTCAATATTCTTACGATTTTCAAAGAAAGCTAAATGTTTATGCCATAAAAATAAAAATAACTTGCTGGGTGTTCTGGAATGGAGCTCGAACCACCGACCACTGGATCAGTGGGCAGAAGTCATAACCACTACACCTTAATACATCTAATAACATACCCTAAAATAACATTTAATTCATTTTTTGTTACATATAATTAATTTTATTAGGTTGTTTATGTTTTATAACCAACTAGTTGTTCGTGCCCGGCGTTGCACGGGTTAAGGATTAAGTTGAAAATAAATTTGTGGGGGGAAACAAAGTTTCGATTCAAACGGTATAGATTTGCATCGACAGTATATCAGGGGGAGAGGAAAAGGTAAAAGGGGAGAGAGGAAATGTCACCTTCATCACCAGCAGGGTCCTAAAGAATATGTTTGCAAATTTTGAGTCCGATCGGTCAAACGGTACAGATTTGCATTGAAAATATATCAGGGAGAGGGGAAGGAGTAAAATAATAGGGGAGAAATGTCACCTATGTTACCCGCCGGGTCCTAAAGGAAATGTTTCCAAATTTTGAGTCCGATCGGTCAAACGGTACAGATTTGCATTGAAAATATATCAGGGAGAGGGGAAGGAGTAAAATAATAGGGGAGAAATGTCACCTATGTTACCCGCCGGGTCCTAAAGGAAATGTTTCCAAATTTTGAGTCCGATCGGTCGAATGGTACAGATTTGCATCGAAAATATATCAAGGGGAGGGGAAGGGGTAAATGAATAGGGGGAGATATCGCCTATGTTACCCACGGTCCTAAAGAATATGCTTCCAAATTTCTATGATCTATTCAAAATTGTATCGAATTTTCGAAATTGGCGGCAAAACTTAAGGTTAGTATGAGTCTCTGTCGCTTGGCGGCGCGCAGTACCCACGCCTTTAATAATTTTTGTGCAAGTGTGAGTGCTCTTCAGTATAACTACGAGTATACATATTTTGTTCAAGTATAACCTTAATTCTAACCCAGCACTGCACGATGTCGGACGATAAGCGCTAAAAGTGGTCATGGCGGACTTGAGAACAAATTGACAGATTCGAAAAATGTCGAAAAGTGACTAACATACTACGTTGTATAGCAGACATATGTATAAAACAAAATATAATCTACACGAAATACGCGTCACATCAATATTTCTACTATTTTAAACGGTTGGCTATGAAATGATGACTATTGTTTATTGGCGGTCTCCTGGAACAAGGCTCGAATCACCGACTACTAGATTACTAGACGAGCGTCCTAAGTACTAAACCCCCAAGCTTATCTGTCGTTATCTTTTTAAATTTTGATATTTATCATTTATTTTTCATAACGATCCTGTAACACATCATTTTAATAAATTTAAAAAAAGTCGAGTAAAATGATAAAAACTTTGCAAAAATTGAAAATACATAGATTTTTTTACAAAGTTTTTATTAGTTTGTTTGAGTTTTTTTGTTAAAATCATTATAAGTTATTGTAAAAATTCGTTCGACATTTTGCAAAAAATAAGTCAGAAATATTTTTTAAAAATGTCAACTTGGTTACTTGAACATTTCGACTCATTATCAAGAAAGGAATCCACCTGTAAAGTTTTTGCTACTAGCTATGAGACACCCTGTACATCGACGGTCCCTAAGTGTATTGTTGAATCTGCTGAAAATCGAATTTTGATTTGTTATCTTCAGCCATTTTATTTACTCTATATTTTCGGATAATGTTTAAGAAAAGTTTAATTTTCCTTTAATATTGCCCGAAAATAAAGAGTAATTGGATGATTTAAGATATTTTTTCAGAATCAACAGTATAAATTTGTTTCCTTTTTTCTATCTCATTGTTGTGTAAAAAATTAACATATTTCTTATATATTATAATCCCGCCCGCCAACCTCATTCTTTTGTGAAAGTGTCTATCGCGATATTTTTATGCACCAACGTTACACATTTTATCTCCGAAAAATGTAATTGTTTATAAAGTATTTTTATTTTTTATTTTATTATTATTTATAATTTAATTTTAATTTTATTATTTATAAAGTATTTGTATTATAAAGACCGAGCTCTTACAAATAGAAGAAGATTAAAAGACCCAATGCTTAGTCAAATATCAGCAAATCGTTCCACGCCCGAATGGTCGCCTCACATGAATGGGTCAAATTCTCTGATATGTGCAGCATTAATTTATTAAATCTGTGGAAACTTGTAATATAATCTATGTTCTATTAGATACACATTTTTTCATAAATAAATAAACATTATTTTAAATAAAATTCTAGTGACAGAATACGTTCCTGATCAAAAAATAAACTTATTCATGATTTCATCGGAGTTCATCGTACAGAAATTCCACAAATTCAATGTTATTTAAGTCCTCACAACGATAGATCAGACTACAGCAGAAACATAAAGCTATCACCAAAAAACATAAATATGTTTGTTATATTCCGTAATAACAAAGGTGGGAAATTGTTAAGACAGTTAGACGGAATGGTTCATTGTGATCTTAGAGAGATAAATACATAATTTATAACAAAATATTAATGTATTGTATTTAGTAGACTATGATGGTTGTGGACCACTTCTTATACCATGCTGTTAAGCAGATTTTTATAGTTGCAAATGTACTCTTTGAGGAATGGTGACCCCGACTTGAAAGTAGGTATCTACCTTTTATTACGTAGATACATTATACAAAAATACTGTGTCAAATTGTGGCATTGCATTCTTAAATCCTTTATATTAACCGGTCCAGCTTGACTTCTTGTGGAAAAATCTTGGAAGTGAAAATTAACATACTTCCCGTCATTCAATCGAGCTGACAGTTTCTCACATTGACTTGTCGATGACAATGCAGTCTTACATACATTTGGGGTTACACATACACACACGCATAAAAAAATGCAAATTTACCTCAAATGTTAGGGCAAGTATCTACTTTCTGGGACTATTTTAAAATCATTTAAATCACGGACACTTGAGAATTTATCTATTTATTTAAAATTGCTACAATTACCTACGTCAAGAAAACGAAAGTATAATAAAATTGAAACCATGACCTCGTACATAAAGGATTGTTAATGAAAACTATATTTCTATGGGTTAACTGTTTTTTAATCTAATACTCGTCCATGGTGACTGCATATCTTATTCAGTACCTATCCATAAATGTCAAACGTTATGACAAATGTTGAGACATTATTAGAAATTCACATGTTCGAAATTTAAAATATGTACTCTCACATCCTGCCAATCAATAATAATTTAGTTGTCTGTTCGTCCGTCTGTCTGTCTGTCCCCGTAACTTCGTGTAACGTCCGTAATTTCGTTCAAAATCACTGCTAAAAAACGGCCAGAGATGGGGCTTGAACCCTGGGCCACTAAACCCGAACGGTTCATTTCACGCATGTTGCCACGGCCGCCTCTCTGACGAGCGCCAAAAAGATGCTATAAATATATACCAGGGCTTAGCAAAGACGCGAACCAATGCTGTCATTTTGAAAAAAATTCATACTCTGTACCTGTCTATGCAAAGTGCAAAGCAAAATATTAAAAAAGTCAACAATTTTGCATACCCTCTTTCTTTTCCAATAAATTGTATAAATAAAACACTCAAAATTTGTGTACCATAACCATAATTTTTTAGAATTTATATTAATATTATAGGAGGACTTAAGATAGGACCAATTAAGGAGACACGCAATCTGATAAATCTGTTGATTTTAAAAAGAAAGAAAGTGAAAAGTGTGTAAAAACTCTTGATTAAGCTATGTTTTACATAAAATTTTATTTAAAAAAAATAAAAAAATAAAAATAAATAAATAAAAATAAAGAACCGGGATAAACAATGACCAAATATGTAGGTATCGATTTTAGACTACTTTTCACTTAACTACACTAAATTTGCCTTAGTTTTCGTAACAGCTTTTTCCAAAAGCATCTAATCCATTAATAAATAGATATTAAATGATAATACATGATGTGGGAAAGCCAAGAGTGATAGGTCTCAAATTTTTTATGTTTTGCTACACGGTACGCATTAGGGTGGGCCACCGTTGTATGAGGAAAATTTTTTTTTATGATTTCTATTAGGCACATCAAGAAAAGGGTGCTAAATGATGTTTTTAGATTACTTATAAAATTTAATTATAATGGGATATCATCTTCTGCCTCCGGATTGACTTTAAAGAACACATATTTTGGAAAAAAATCTCATTTTTAACGAGTTTTTACAACAAGATTTCAAAAGTTTAAAATGCATAAAAAGTTAAATAATAAAACGAAATATACTTGTACGAGTTAAATTTATTTGTTACAAGTAAATGTTTACAAAAATGGCATTAATATTATTATTTTTTATAATGTTTGAAACTGCCGAAAAATCCTTCATATTATCGAATTTCGGCATGGCTTTCCGAGATAATATTTGTTTTTTTATGAAGCCTTCTCTCTCAGACTTTGCATAATATGGCTGAAGCTTCTGTCATAGTCTTGACTGCCCTTTCAACGGCTTTCTTGTGGCATGGCAGGCGTAGTAATGAGAGTTCTCTTTCTGCTTTTGAACGACAAACAGTTGGATGTTTTTGTCAGGTATGGATTTCAATATTGACGGATCGGATATATTCTCTTGCCAGTCAATGAGATCTGTGTAAGACAATGCATCCTATTTTATAGTAGGTAGTTGAAAAAAGTCAATCAGCATTGCGATTAATAAATTTTCAGGGTGTGCGAAGTAACTGTTTCATTGAATTACAGATTCTATTATGGCTTTCAGTTCTGTGGACAAATATCCTATGAGTTTGAACAGGTGCCGTGCTCCATTTTTACAGGAAGGGTGAATTTTTATAGCAAACCATGTTGGGGCGTAAGCCTTGATGACATACGTAGCAATAATTACAATGTTTTTAGAAGGAGATTCCATTAAAACATACAAACGCAGAATTCGATTAGGATGAGTAAGCTATCGGGCGTGAGACATTTTGCCTGGCAATTTGTTAACTAAATCCTTAGGTAATATGCCTGTTGAAATCGCTGAGACTATTCAGAATAAATATGAGGTATAAGGTATTAGCACTGACCAAACATATATAAATATGTTTAGTCAGTGCTAATACCTTGAACAGAAAACTCGGGTAACTTTGTTGAAATACGTTGAAATCGAACAATGGGCCTTTTTTCACATACTTCTAGATCTTTACCGATTCTCCCTGAAAATATTTTGGGTCCTGATGTGCCACCATAAATATGTAGAAATAAGTACCGAAACGGTACTTCATTCATATGAAGTAAGCAGATAATCCACTGCAACGCTTAACCTAATCTGTTTTCAACCAGATGTATGACACCTCCATATTTATCAACGTTCACGTTACTTCCATCATATGCAACAGCCATCAAAGACTTCATACATATTACTTATTTCAAAAAAAAAAATCGGTGATTGCTTGATCTATACATTTCGATGTGCCAGAAGCTGGAGCAAATGCAAATGCATTCGTAAATATTCTTACACTTACAAGACAAACAATCTTACACAAACAATATTTAACTGGTACGGCGAAATTCTTCTAATTTCTTCATTGGTATTTGAGGGTGGTTTTTCAAAGATTGTTGAATTTCAGATGATACCTTTTCAACGTCACTTTCCGTCATTTTTTTGGATAGTAGGAACAGAAGCTCTTGACTATATTTCTTAAATTTTTGCAACGACAATATTTTCTATTTCCTAAGTAAGTGGATTCATTTTTAGTTTCATTATCACGTTTTATCTTTTGCCGATTCCACTCAGAACCTTACAACATCTTCATAGGTTGGTAACATATTACTTTTAATATCACTTGAATCGCCAAACAACGGACATATCTGCTTTTGACGTGTACGAACCATACTAGAAATAAGGAAAACGAGCCCGACACAACCTCGAGTAATTGTGGCCAGAGCTATACTGACACTGACTAAATACGTGAACAGGGCGCACGTACGCTCTAGGTGTTCCTCGACTCTCCCACACTGAACCCACTAACCCCTCATACTCGCAATCATGATATACATTGTCTATGCTTGAAGAAAGTAACGTTTATTGGTTTGGAATCCTAATGAGAATATATCTCGAAAAAAATAGTAAAATCGTCATCAATCCGGAGGCAGTTAGACTTATCAGAATGTAATGATATTTTACATATGTTAATTTGAGACCATTTGGCACCTTTTTATCGATGCTTAAGAAATGACAAAAAATAATTTTTGGCCCACCCTAGTACGCATGTACTGGATGTATGTAAAGTTAAGTAGGTACTGTATATCTAAGTACAGTTTTTTTTTTATCGGAACATTTACTTTTAGTAAACAGTTTCAATTTTCGTAATTAGGTTTTGTATAGTTAACAATGGAAAGACAATTATAATCGATACAGAAAAAATTAACTGAAACGAAAGGGTTTCAAATTTGTATTCAAGTGATAAGTATGTGAAACCACCTACTCAAAAGTTGTTTAAGCCTTATATGTACACATAATAGTTCGTGTCAGTTGTCTGTCCGGGTATAATTCAAAAGGACGAGACCAATCATATCAATCCAATATCCCAAGTTAGTGTACAAAAATGAAGTCATACAAATAATTAATATACCTATGCAATGGGTAACCTGAATAGATTAGATACGTATTTACAATACTTATATTAACCTCATGTATAACCTTAATGGTTATAATAATGGATATTGCTCTTAATATTACCTTAATGGGTAATTTGGATTGATAAGGATAATACTTATAATAGCCTTATATGCGCCTTGAAAATAATATAAGTATCTAGATTTCAATGAATAAATTAATATAAAACAGACTTCTGATCTGTTAGAATAATTTTGAATGTGTAACATCATTGATACAGTAGGTACTCACACAATTTCATAGATGGATGAAAAAAATGTAATTTATCGTGAAATTGATAATCAACAATATGTATATTTCAATTCAAATATTGAAATTATTTTGCTACTGTTATATCGTTGATTATTTAAAATAAATACATGTTTATTATTCCTCCCTATTGACGGGTTACATCTCTTATTATATTGTGTTGTTACATTAGAATATGTATGTGAGAATATAAAATAAAACGTTTGTAGTTTCATTGCGATTTCTAGATGACGTCTGGGATTCAAATTTACATATTGGGGTTAACATAAGTAGTGACGTTTACTTTTCATTACAAAACGCGCGCCAAAAGAAAATCAAATTGGTAAAGGTTTTACTATATTCGAAAGAAAATTTTCTTCTCTACAGCAATTCGTTTTAAATGAGACTAGCTGTGCCCGCGCGGCTTCGCACGCGTAAATTTTTATACACTGTTTGGATCGTCATAGCATTTTCGCGAATCTTCTAGAACATTCTCCTTCCAGAACTTTCAAGAAATGTATCAAATGTACAGGAATCTTCTAGACACACCGATACATTCCGCCACGCAGTTTAGAACCTTATAGAACTTTCGGGAATTTTCTAGAAAATTCTCCTTCCAGAATTTTCTACAGCAGGTATTTTCGGAACCTTCTAGACTCACCGACACAGTCGGTGCGCCTATTTTGAAACAATCTGAAGCATTTGCGGCCTTCCCATAACAAAACAATGAGCTAGAAAGCACATTTTCATCACCCACTCCCACCCACGCTTACCAACCCCCACCAAACTCGCATATTCTCGATGGGACACCAAGGGCTATCCACCACCATAACTACCGGTGGGTGGTTGGGGCTGGTTGTGGAGAAAACTTGGCGGATAGGGAAACACGGGTTTCTTTTTGTATATATATTATATTGATTATAAATAATACATACTAATTTGCTTAAATTTTTTTGTTGTTGTGTCCTCTTGTCTTCTTCGTTTGACAAAATAACTTACGTTATAACACCCAATTATACTAGAGGTTATTGGTGCCTTTGTTTACGCGGGCCATAAATGTCGGTGTACTTATGCAAAATTTTGGCCAGGGGGATTGCGCCTGTGTTTCGCATAGGGTCCTAAAGAGAAATTTGGAACGGATGACATTAAATATGATATCATTTCACGTGCTTGTTATATTAATTACCCATTTTACATATGTTGGTAATTTAATAGGTAATTACTCGTCGAGTAAT
The DNA here is from genome assembly GCA_016648135.1 of Agrypnia vestita. Lineage (NCBI taxonomy): Eukaryota > Metazoa > Arthropoda > Insecta > Trichoptera > Phryganeidae > Agrypnia > Agrypnia vestita. The sequence continues at coordinate 4,476 of JADDOH010005332.1, read as the reverse complement.
CCAGTTGTTAGAAGTTCGAACATTATTCCAAGAGACCAGCATATTAACCCTATTTTCATAGCACATGTGTATTGTTTTTTTTTAAATTAGAAAAATTAATGTATCATAGACTACCAAAATATACGTATTGACTTTATTTATTTACTTTAGACGAGCGCTTTATTACAAGAACACGTTTTTACTTAAGAAACTCGGTGTAAAACAAAATTTAATATTTTTTGTTTACTAGGGCATTTAAACTAAATATTTTAACTGCAGTACAAATGTGTCTATGACATACGCGAGGGACATTCTTCCGCTGTGATCCGTCCCCCATCTCCTAAAGAACGAGCTTAGTTCATATCTGTATTTTTTACCCTTTGTGGATGTTCCACATACTCCGTGTACGCATCTATATTATTTTTTTGGTAAAAAATATTTTATGATTAAAAATAGACATTTATATCGGTGTTAAAAATACGGATTATGGTGATTACTTTTGATTTTTTGAGTGCCCGGATTCCTCGAAGGTATCCAGAGCGGTGTCGTCTATAAATCTGTTTGAACAATATCTATTTTTAGTATTATGGTTTTATTGAAATACTGTATTGAGGAATAATGAAAAAGCTGTATAACAAAATTGGTTAATCCATGAACCCTATTATAGTTGCCTCTCTGATTTTGATGTTTCCATAAGATATCGTCAAAATATTATACGTTTTGGAGTGGGCGTCCATCACCGACATTTGCCACCTCCGGTCTCCACTTTCCTCCTAAGCAGAAGTGTGTAATTAAAAAGACGACTTCCTCTTTCAGCGGATCCGGCCGTACTAAACGCTCTCACCGTAATTCATTACGCGTGTGATTTATTTGTCTCGAGCCTGTCAAATAGGATAAAGCGTTTGTTTTGGTTTCGAGACAGGCTAAATGAACAAAGAATTTTTTTTTGAATTAGGTTTATTAGACTATTTTACGATTTTTTTTCGAGAATATTTAAAATAAAGTAAGATAAAAGTTGTATAGTGGAACCCTTTTGCCAAATGAGTTGGGTATGTAATACATACATAATATGTTGTATGACTGTTTTTTTTTGGTGTTACAAGTACTTCACAACCATTTTTCAATATCTTAATACAAAATACTACATCATCGACATTATGCTTTATTATTTTACACCATAAACACTGCATATAATGGAGTACACCTTTTCTATAAATGCGCTAGTAAATATTCGTGGCTGAGCGATAAGGTGTCTGACTAGAAATAAGTTTCCCTTTAGAAGCAGGAGAGGTCGGTTCGGATTCATCCAGTTATCAGTTCTTTTAACTTTTATTTTTATTTAGCCAAGACTCAAACCGCTTTATTCATAAGCGCTACGTGCTGCCAATTATTGCCTGGCGGCCAGAGCTCAACTTTGACCCAGGATCTATCGTCTGATCGCACTGCAGATGGACATTGACTCCAATCATATAAGGTCAAGGTAAGTCACAGTGTTCAAGAGAGACCATGATTTGTAAACTAGCATTGCAGCCAAATAATAGATCGTTTCTGATTCAGTCTGTGATTTAAGTAAACAATGTTCTTTTATGTTTGTTAAATCATAACCGATGGATGATCCTGTAGATAATTTTCTTACCAAAACTAATCTGTACTGTTTAAGTGCTGTGTGTCAGAATGGATATTAAAATGGAGTGTAAAAAATGTGTTTTGGTTTTATGAGCAGTTTAACGGGGAAATATTATGGAAAGGTTTATTTTAAATGAAATATCGTGTTAAATTAAATGTGTTAATTAATAAAAGATAACCGTGGTATAACTGAAAAAAACGATTTTGAGCATAAAAAACATAACACTTGGCCACAACTTAATGAAGACGGACAAGACGGTGATGACATTGAACATCAAAGGAGGCAGCTGCAATATGTTGTCATGCCGTTTCTACCGATGCAGTAAGGAGGTGAATATCGATAGTTCTGAGTTATTCTTCACCATCATCTAGTAAACACAGCGAGTGACATACAAACGTCTAGGAGTTCAGTACAATAAAGCTGTCCACTGAAAGGTCCAAGGATCGATCCTTGCGTAACACCAGAAGTTATTTGGATCCACTTTGAATAATAACCATTGTTGTTGCTGGTGTTAACTGTGGTTGGAGCAGAGTACCAGCCCTTTAGTGTAAACTGAGTTCACACGGAGATCTAACCCCCGTATCAAAAAATGACAACAACTGCAGAGTAGATGCAGATATATTTGATAAAAGACAGAACGTTATCTGAATTATTTGTGTAATTACCACGTGATATGTACATATTTTTAAAATATTGAGCTAATGAAGTTATATACAGGATGTCTCATAGCTAGTAGCAAAACTTTACAGGTTTATTCCTGCATTGATGATGAGCCGAACATATTCAAGCGACCGTGACCTTTCAATAAATTTTTTATCCATTTCAACAATGGAAAAATCAATAGTTACGGAGATATGCAATATCAAAGTTTGCATTTTTTTTAATACTTCTGACTTGTTTTTTGCAAAAAGTTGAACTATCATTACAGTAGCTTACCTATATTCATTGTGAAAAATTTATTTGCTTTAATAAAACTCAAATAAAATGATAAAAAATTATCATTTTATTCGACTTATATTAAAGCGAATGAATTTTTCATAATCGATATAATTTACCATGGTTGCTTGAACATTTTTGACACATCATCAGGGCAGGAATCCGCCTGTAAAATTATTGCTACTTGTTATGATTTGTACACGCGTTCATGATTTATTTAATTCAATTAAGGGTTATATACCTCGCACAATCCAATGACGAAAATAGAAGATGACGTATTTGAAATTTTTTAGCAGGAAAATAGTAACAGATTTACAATTAATAACTTCTCAAGAAAACATATTTGTGTGTTTTAGGAGCATATCTTACGAGCATGCTTCATTGACTTTTTAAAAGCACTTGAGAAGGTACAACATGAAAAATTCATTGAACAATAGGAAACTAACACACGTAGGTATATTGGTATCAAGTATCGGTGAAGGTAGAAGACCAATTAACCAATCCAATTGACCAGACCAATTAAGAATTAATTAAGACAAAGAAGTAGAAATAAGGAGAGGAGTAATGTGGTGTATTCAGGTGGGCCACCTTAACGGGAGTACAGTGACACTGCTATAAAAAGGGAGAGCACCTACTATTGCTCTCTCTATTCTTTTAATTTGCGTGCATACCGTTTTAATTAAAGTCGGTCGACATAATTTATTTGTGAATATATTGAAGAAATCCGTAACTACTTACCTTTTCAAAAAAGTATTATGTTGATTATGAGGGACCAGTAACTTTCTCCAATGTGCATCAATTAAAAAATGCCAAATTGGGTGGCGAATGTGTAGGGCCGATATGGGAGTTATTCCTCATAAAACGGCCTAAGGTGTGTGGTGTGTCCCTCTTCACTGTCGATGAGTGATTCTGACACTCTCGAAACTCGAGTGGTAAAATATAAAATTGGTATTATTTAAATCAAGTAGAGATAACACGGTTTATGTTTTCCGTCCGTTTTAATGATCACGAAATTTTAAATAATTATAAAATCCAATTGATCTAAGTAAATGGTGTTATGATTTATATATCCCCGTCCGTTTTGTGTCAACACGGGCTATAACGGGTCCGCGGCACTTAGCACTGCTGAGATGTGTCATAAAGCCCCGCCGTGATATACGGCCACAGCGAACGCACCGGGGTCTATATATTTTTTGTCGAAGAATTCTCGCAGAGGATTCACGCCTTGCTGAGATCTCTGCTCCCTGGCTGTCTCCCGTCCCGCGACACATTTATTTCAAAGCACAATTTGTCACTTTACCAAATCTCACGTCATATTTTTTACCGCAGAGCGTGTCTGAGCTGACGCTCTCCATACATTTATATTTTGATCTCATAATTAAGTATATTTAGAACAGCCAGTGAAGAGAGATGTGTGTGTGCACCTACCTGCTTTGTTTCGGCGGTGAAGATAAAAAATGGGAAAAGTTCTTATACTTAACTTGTTAAAATTAATATATTTAGATGAAAAATATATTATAAAATAGAAAACAAATAACAGCAATAACAGCTCCCGGAACATATGCAATTTTCACATCATTTTCAAACGACTTGATTTCGTCACTTGTAAGAATCGCTATTGGTTAAATATTATTCGGAAAACCACCATCTTAGTTTGATTGGTGAGTCGTGACTAGTCTTCAAAAATTCGTAATTCCAACTATTCGAATATCGAATAGTTAATGAAAATATATTCGAATATTCGAATATATTATCATATATTATCAATTTAAGAAAATAATAATTTACTTCGGATGATAAATACATTCTATTTATAAAAAAAAACACAATAATTGTAGAGAATTTATTTATTTTAATTTTTAAAAATATATATTATACAAAACAAAAAAAGAAGAGTCAATATAACTGACAAAAACTCTCGATAGCTGACAAAA
>JADDOH010005330.1:0-10417 GCA_016648135.1 Agrypnia vestita | reverse complement strand
CGACGTAACTACCGTACTTAGAGATTTGCATCAAAAAAAGGTAGTATTTTTTCAACTAATCCCAACACACTGTCATATATAACCGTACAAACTAAATTAACACATAATAATAAGATAAACCTTCTCCTTGACACTGGAGCTAATATATCATTAATAAAATTGGAATGTTTAAAAACTAAAAATAATATAAATCAACTAGAAAAAATTAAATTAACCGGCTTAGATATCACAACCAATCCTTTGTATTCAATCGGTTCCATAAAAATTCCTCTCCATTTTAATAACAAAATATTACTTCATACATTCCATGTTGTTTCCGAAGGAAATAATAATGTGCCCGCCGACGGAATAATCGGAAGCGATTTTCTAATAAAATATAATGCTCAAGTAGATTACGAGCATAATCAATTAAGATTTAATAATATCATTTTACCATTTAATTTTAAACTTAAACGCAATGAAACACTAATAATTCCACCACGTTCTGAATCATTTATAGAAGTTGAAATCACTAATTCAGCACAAATAAGCGAAGGACTAATAGAAAATACTTGTATATCCGACGGTGTATATCTATGTAGATCTTTGGTTTCAGTACTTCAAGGAAATAAAGCAATAACTTCCATAATAAATACAAATAATGAATCTGTCCAATTTGATAAAATTGCTATCAATCTTTTACCTTTAAATTCATATAACGTATACCGAGCTCAAGGCAGCGATAAATTAAATAACTCCAGACATAAATTATTAGAATCTCAAATTCGCATTGATCATCTAAATAACGAAGAAAGCGAATCTTTGTTAAAAATATGCCACAAATATAATGATATTTTCCATTTAGAAGGAGACAAATTAACTTGCACTAATTCGATTAAACACACTATTCCTGTAACTTCACCTCACCCAATTTTCACAAAAACATATCGCTATCCTGAAATCCATAAACAAGAGGTTAATTCTCAAATTTCTAAAATGCTTGAAGATGACATAATAACACCTTCAACGTCCCCGTGGTCTTCTCCCGTCTGGGTTGTCGAAAAAAAACCCGACGCATCCGGTAAAAAGAAATGGAGAATTGTTATCGATTATCGCAAACTTAATGACATAACAATTGGAGACGCATATCCCCTACCCAACATTTCAGATATCCTCGACCAACTCGGTCAGTCAAAATATTTCACAACTTTAGATCTCGCTTCAGGGTTCCATCAAATCCCCATGGACCCGAAAGATTCCGATAAAACTGCTTTCACGACACCATTAGGACACTATCAATTTAAAAGGTTACCATTTGGAGTAAAAGGAGGTCCCCCATGTTTTCAAAGACTTATGAATAACGTTCTAGCAGGTTTACAAGGTATTAAATGTTTTGTCTATCTTGACGATATCGTAATCTACGCAGCATCCCTTCAGGATCATAACATAAAACTAGAGGAAATATTTAACAAACTTAGAATACATAATTTAAAGTTACAGCCGGATAAATGCGAGTTTCTAAGAAAAGAAGTCGCTTACCTTGGACATATTATCTCTGATGAAGGAGTTAAACCTAATCCCGATAAAATCCATGCAATAGTAAATTATCCAATTCCCAAATCACAGCGCGATATAAAGGCTTTTCTAGGACTAGCAGGATATTATCGTCGTTTCATTGAAAATTTTTCTAAAGTAGCACAACCTTTAACTAAATTACTTAGGAAAAATGTAGTATTCCACTGGGAAGATGAACAAGAAAACGCGTTCAATTATCTTAGAAATAAACTCATTAATAAACCGATCTTACAATTTCCGAATTTTGAACTGGAATTTAATCTAACGACAGACGCGTCTAATACTGCGATCGGTGCGGTGCTCTCACAAGGACCAATAGGTAAAGATTTACCAATAGCATATGCTTCACGTACATTGAACAAAGCTGAGCAAAATTACGCAACAATTGATAAGGAACTTTTGGCAATAATTTGGGCTACCAAGCACTTTAGACCCTATCTTTACGGCAGAGATTTCAAACTCATCACTGACCATAGACCATTGGTATGGTTAGTAAAAGCAAAAGATCCATTGCGTTCTCGCTGGAGACTTAAATTAGAAGAATACAACTATGAAATAGTATATAAGCCTGGAAAATTGAATAGTAATGCTGATGCATTATCCCGTATCGTAGTACCCGAACAAAATGTACTGAATATCTCTTCAAACCCTGAACCTAATTCCTATGAAGATTTTATCAAAACGAATTATACAGATCGACAATTAGATATTTCAAATATAAAAGAAATTGATCATAATTTACTGACACACAAGGATAATATAGTTCACTTTATAAGTAATGATAAAGAAATGTGTCAAGATTTATCCAAGGAAATAAAAGAACTAATAAATAATTACGACACGATAAAAGAAACTGAAAATAAACTTTTTGATATTTTAACATCAGAATATAAAAATAAAATAATATACCACGTAATTATAAAACATAATTTTTGGGATAAACCCTCTTATAAGGAATTCTTTATCGCCCTACAAAATTTAAAATTAATGCTCATAAATAATAATATTACTAGTTTTTCCATGCCATCATCTTTTTATGCAGGAATCGAAAACTTAAATTGGAACAAAATTAAATTAATCATAAATTATATTTTCTCTAACACACCTATTAATGTTACCATATGTCATAATAAAATAATAACTCCCGAAACCGAACAAATTCCTAAAATTCTTCACGAATTCCATAATAACCCTATCGGAGGACATTCTGGGATTCATAGAACACTAAATAGAATCAGAAATTATTATAAATGGCACAAAATGAAATCGGATATTAAGAAATACATAAAAAACTGTGTAGAATGTCAGAAAAACAAAATTTCAAGAGAAAAAAATATTCAACCATTAGAATTAACTACTACATCGAATAAACCATTTGAAAAATTAGCCCTCGACATTGTAGGACCGTTACCAATGACAGAATCTGGAAACAAATTCATACTTACCATGCAAGATGACTTAACAAAATTTTCTAGAGCTATAGCCTTACCTAATCATGAAGCCGAGACAATCGCAAGAAACTTATTTGAGAAATTTATTAGCATTTTTGGATTACCAGATAAAATTCTAACGGATCAAGGCGCGGATTTCACATCTAAATTAATCAAAGAACTTTGTAAACTATTTAAAATCGAGAAAATACAGACTTCGGCGTATCACCCCCAAACAAACGGAGCTCTAGAACGCAGTCATGCTACTCTAGCTGACTATTTAAAACATTATATCTCACCTTCGCAAACAGACTGGGATTGCTGGATCGACCATGCGATGTTCTCATACAATATTACGCCTCATTCTTCTACAAAATTCTCTCCATACGAACTAATATTCGGGACGAAACCCCAATTACCAACGTCGATAACCAAGAACCCTTCATTTAAATATACGTATAATGATTACCTAGAAGAATTGCAATTAAAATTACAAACCTGTCATAAAATAGCAAAGGAGAACTTAATCAAACAAAAAGAAATTGTAAAAAGGAAACATGATGAAAACATTAATAAAAATCATAAATATAATATAGGAGATTTAGTCTTATTACGAAATGAAACTAATAAACTAAACAAATCTAAAAAATTAACCCCCAATTACGAAGGTCCTTATGAAATAATAAAAATAAACTCAAAGGTAAATGTCACTATCAAAATTAAAAGAAAAGAAGTTGTCGTACATTTGAACAGAATTAAACCATTTATTTCCCATGAAATGCCATTATAACAATCAACACTCTACAAATACTCTTTACTCTTTACACCTAACTTACGTATTATAACTTCTAATTAATCCATCATTAATGCTATTAATTCAAACATATTGTAACTTTTGTAAAAAAAAAAAAAAAAATTATGGATGCACTCATTTTTAAAACTGATTATTGTTAATCTTATTATTCTACCTTTTTGAATTATATAAATTATTCAATTTATTTACTGTTAAATCAATTATAGTCATTTATGTTATTTGAAATTTTACATTGTTAAATTGAATTAATTATTCGATTAATTTTTTATGAAATACAAGAATTTTGGTAAAGGGAATTAAAAATAAAATATTATCCTATTATAAGAATATTATTATAAGAAAAATTATTTTTGGGAAAATGTTAAACTTATTTTTGATAATTAATGTAATATATATTAAGAAAATTGTTAAACTTATTTTGGTTACAATTTCACATGTTTATTATATGTATATTAAGAAAATTGTTAATTATTTTGTATCTGTATTTATTTTGTATATGTAGTGAGAAAAATTGTAAGGGTGCTATCCCACTAAACATATATTGTAATTGTAAAAACTTCAATCACCTACTCGATGAAGTAAAAATCTTTCATTTTAACTTCAAACTGGGGGGGGAGATGTTATGTACTTACCCAACCCAATCTTCTCTTAATTTCAACACCAATTAACATACAAGTATTCATATGTAATTCTATACTTACGGATCTTACTCACGGATCTATTATCAAATGATATTATAATTACTATTGTGTGAAAACAGATATTACAACATATTAATTTATTAATAGCTATTAATGTGTAATATTCTGCTTAAGTATTTTCAATTGTGACAAACATACATTACAACATATTAATTGTCAAGTTGACCTTCCTTAACGGACATGTCAACTTTTAGGTAATTAATGAAACCACTAATCAAATCATATATATACAGAACAATTAGATCCAATAAATCAGAGATCTACGCACAGTGGTCAGATTCACTTCGCCTGTGTTTTGTTCACTCCGGGAAGTTTATACTCTTCTCGTTATAATTGTGAAGTACTTATTGTGATATACCAAATTGTTCATTTTCTGCCTGTACTTATAAAAGTAACAATACAAAATCTTCCACAAAAATCCTTCTTGTGTTTCATCCTTCCTGGCCATAACAGTCCCTCCCTTCTCCACTACATTCTGCACTACTGAGAGATGTCTCTGCTGGGCTGCTAGTACGATGCGGTATGACCATCTTTATTTGCCAAGTTAATATCCCCTCCCTTCTCCATTAGATACTGAACTACCGAGAGGTGTCCTTCCCGGGCTGCCCAGTACAATGCGGTATCACCATCTTTATTTGCCGAGTTAATACACCCTCCCTTCTCCACTAGATACTGCACTATCGGAAAGTGGCCTTTCCGGGCTGCCCAGTACAGTGCGGTATCACCATTTTTATTTGCCGAGTTGATTTCCCCTCCCATTTCCACTAAATATTGCACCACCGGAAGGTGTCCTTGCCGGGCTGCCCAGTTCAGTACGGTATCGCCATCTTTATTTGCCCAGTTAATATCCCCTCCCTTTTTCACTAGATATTGCACTACCGGGAGCTGTCCATGCAGGACTGCCCAGTACAGTGCGGTAACGTCATCTTTATTTACCAGGTAAATATTCCCTCCCTTTTCCACTAAATACTGTACTACTGGGAGGTGTCCTTGCAAGGCTGCCCAGTGCAGTGCAGTAACGCCATCTTTATTCGCCGAGTTAATATCCCCTCCCTTCTCCACTAGATATTGAACTACCGGGAGGTGTCCTTGCCGGGCTGCACAGTACAGTATAGTATTTCCATTTTTATTTGCCGAGTTAATATCCCCTCCCATCTCCACTAGATACTGCACTACTGGAAGGTGTCCTTGCCAGGCTACCCAGTACAGTACGGTATCGCCATCTTTATTTGCCGAGTTAATATCCCCTCCCTTTTCCACGAGACACTGGACTACCGGTAGGTGTCCATTCAGAGCTGCCCAGTATAGTGCAGTGGCGTCATCTTTATTTACCGCGTAAATATCCCCTCCATTTTCCACTAGATACCGAACTACTGGAAGATAACCTTGCAAGGCTGCCCAGTGCAGTGCAGTAACGCCATCTTTATTCGCCGAGTTAATATCCCCTCCCATGTCTACTAGATACTGAACTACCGAGTGTTGTTTCTGCCGGGCTGCCCAGTACAGTGCGGTATCACCGTCTTTATTTGCCGAGTTAACATCTCCTCCCTTCTCCACTAGACACTGCACTACCGGGAGGTGTCCCTGCCGGGCTGCCCAGTATAGAGCTGTTTCGCCATCTTTATTTGCCGCGTTAATATCCCCTCCTTTTTCCACTAGATACTGCACTACTAGGAGGTAACCTTGTCTTGCTGCCCAGTACAGTGCGGTTTCGCCATTTTTATTTGTTGAGTTAATATCCCCTCCCTTCTCCACTAGACACTGCACTACCGGAAGGTGTCCTAGCCGGGCGGCACAGTACAGTACAGAATTTCCATCTTTATTTGCCCAGTTAATATCCCCTCCTACCTCCACTAGAAACTGCACTAGCGGAAGGTGTCCTTGCCAGGCTGCCCAGTACAGTACGGTATCGCCATCTTTATTTGCCCAGTTAATATCCCCCCCTTTTTCCACTAGATACTGCACTACTGGGAGGTGTCCATGCAGCGCTGCCCAGTACAATGCTGTAACGTCATCTTTATTTAGAGAGTATATATCCCCTCCCTTCTCAACTACATACTGCACTACTGGGAGGTTCCCTTGCAGGGCTGCCCAATGCAGTGCAGTAACACCATCATTATCTGCTGAGTTAATATCCCCTCCCTTCTCCACTAGATACTGCACTACCGGGAGGTGTCTCTTCCTGGCTGCACAGTACAGTGCCGTATCACCATTCTTATTTGATGACTTAATATCTCCTCCTTTTTCCACTAGATACTGTACTACCGGAAGGTGTCCCTGCCGGGCCGCCCCGTGCAGTGTGGATTCGCCATATTTATTTACCAAGTTAATATCCCCTCCCTTCTCTGCTAGATACTGTACTACCGGGAAGTGCCCCTGCTCGGCTGATATATGCAGTGCAGTGCGGCCATCCACATCGCCAGCCGCTATGAAATTGATTAAACTGTTTTGGCATTGCTCTGTCCCCATAAAACCGATCAGCAGTTCTATAATGTCTTTATTATTTTCCTCAGCTGCTACGTGAAGTATGGTTTGTCGTGATTTTTTATAAGTTTCTGGGGTTTCACTCCAAACTTTTCCGATATGTGAAGCAATGTGTTGTCGTGAAATGTCAGGGATATTCTTTATTTTTAGAAAACTATTTAAAAACATTCTGGTGACTTTATTGGAGGGCTGCAGTAAGATATCTGTTAGTAAAAAATCCATTATGAAGGGCCAACCATACCAACGAGATTTCTTACCGAGCCAACAGACGATTTGATCGGCGCTGAAGTACTCCGCCAGCGTTCGGTGGATGAAATCCAAGTCTCTTCCGTCTCCGCCCGACTGGACTAGCCCAATTCGGCACAACTCAGTACCTCCTAGATCACCCTCGGAGTCCTCGCAATGTTCTTTTGCAAAATCAGGGAAGAGTATTCGAAGGCTCAGCTTTCGATGAGCCCTTGTGATGTCGTTAATGCTTGCGTTATATAAACCTGGGGGCATTACAGCTTTCAGATCAGTTTTGACCTCAGAGTAAATATTGTATTTCGCTTCAATAAATTTCTCGTACAAGGAAAACACACTCTCCATGTGAAAAGCATTTTCCAATTCAATTTGCGATGTAGTGTAATCCTCGACCCGCTGCAGGAATACCTCCGCCAGCATCCGAATCTGCAAGGGCACCCCCATGAAGCTCTGGATGTCTCCCCCGAGATTATTCTTAGCTTCAGTAAACAAATTTCGCGCACACTCTTCGAGCTTTGCATCTTCGCGGCTTCCCGGCTCCAGCAAGAGGTGTGAGCGCCAGAACTCCTGAAGGTAATCTCGCTGCTGCTGTTCTTCGAGTTTTTCGAACGTCACAGCGAACGTGGATAGACCATCCTCGAGTATTTCTCTGTCATGTAACCGTGTAGTCACCCATATATTTGCAGTGGTTTGGTTTTTGAAATACTTTAAAATATCTATCATGTTATTCTTGGAGGAATCATCTTTTATTTCATCAAAACCTTCCAACAATATACAAGGCTGCCTCGCATATTTGTGATGCAGACAGAATTGCAAGAGTTGTCGCGGCAAACCACCTTCGGTTAGATATTCGATCAGTTGGTTCTCATAGCTTTCCGTCGGTTCGGTGGGTACACTCTCAGATGGAGTCTTAAATATTTTCAGGTTTATAAAAAATATCCAGGCGGTGCTCAACAGTCGGGAAATGCTCGCCAGGCTGGACGACTTCCCCATGCCAGGTTCGTCCGCGATAATCACCACCTTCTGCTCCGAGGCGACCAGCTCCTCCTCAGTAACCGCATGACCGGTATTGAGAAGCATGTGTGGGCGCAGATCTTCCAACGACCCCAACGACCATTGCCATAAAAACCGCTCACTGTTCTTTTCAAACTTCAGTAGGTGAACGTGCCTTTTATAATCTCCTTTTAAAATGAACTTGTTTATATAAATAATTATGTTAACATCCCTGTTCGAGGGCGCTGTGAAGATGTTTCCATCGGTCGTAAATATGTCTCTCTCTGTTTCGGGAACCGTTGGTATTAACAACCGCACAAGACTCTGTTTGCTCGGTGCGCCCTGAAATATAAATATATTTTTACTTTCACTCAGCGACGCGAAGTCTTTTAATTTAAACACAACCTGGCGATGGAATTGCCTTGTCATATAAAAGCTCTTGTGGAAGAGCTGTTTAACGGTTGCAGCTGTAGAAGAATCGTTTACTTCTAGCCGATACACTTTTTTTTGTGGATTGTCTAATATGACTCGTTCAAATCTCTTCTCCCCGGCTGATCCTGTGCCCGGTACCCAGATAATTCTGTCGGCCGCATCTGGGCTGGCTTCCGCGAGTTTTTTTCTCAACCCATCTTGACGCTCGCCGCTGACCACCAGCAGGTCAGGTGACAATGCAATTCTAACCAAACTTTCTACGTTAATTTCTTTATTTATTGTGGAACAATTTGCACCACTTTCATAAAAATTTGAGCATGAGTTCGTTACTTTTATTATATAGTTATTGTTCACAAGAATATTTTTTAGATCGTTTGATTCTATATATTTATCAACATCCGATGAAAATTTTGTGAAATTTTCCTCTCCGATAAAATCTGCTATGCTAGAAATTTTTCCTCCAATGTCCAACATTTCCTTTTTGAATAGTTTTTTCTTAGAGTCTTCCGTTAGTTGGGAAGATTGAAATGAACTTCGAGTAATGCACACGTGCAGATTCATGAAACTCAATACAAATTTTGGATTAGTTACAAAAATAAGTTTTTTTTTGATATTACGAAAAAAGGGTATAAATATTCGTTCACTTCCAACGCCCCCGGATATATCCGTCGAGCCACAATTAATCACCAATAAATTATCGTTGGAAAAATCATTTACTGGAAGGTTTTCAATGGCAACAGCTCCATGTAAGATGTTTATATCTTTCCATTGTAGGAATGTTTGACATCCGTGATCTACGTACATATCTAAATCTGATGGCGGCTCCCGTAGTTGACTACTGACACTGCTTAACCGGAGCATTTCCAGATCGCAGTTTTCTGTCTTAATTTGCTTGATTCGGTGTTCAGATTTTAAAAAGACTTCAAGTTCAATACTATCTGTAAATGGAAGGATGTTTTCTGGCAAGGAGTCGAGGTACTTTTGGTTTATGATAGAGTACATAATTTTAGGTATTTCTTGGCTCTGCTGGTCCACCGCAGCCATCAGCTCTGCACAGAACCAGCGCACCAACAGCTTAGCCCGCCTGACCACCATCTTCAAGTCTTGCTCTTGGTCACATTTTATTATACGTTTATTCATATCAATAGTAAAGTCAACAAATAAATCAGCGCACTCTCCCAACCCGTACTCAGTAAGAAAATGTTGAATTTTATTAGTTTGTACCTTTTCGTTTTTAAAAATTACCCAAAAATTGAGCAATTTCAACTCATCTTCCGAGAACATCCTAATACTGGCGGAGTTTTCAGATGTTGTTTTGTATCGTATACTGGAGTCATCGTATTGCTCAGGGTTCAGGTGATACTCTTCCGCGTGCTTCACTTTCTCGTGGAATCTCTTGTACTCTGTCTTACCCCAAATATTAAATACTTGCCTAATCTTGCTCAAGGGCCAATCCTCTATTTCGTGTTTTCCTATATTATCCTTCAATGCTTTCGCTAAATTTCCTATATTGTGGGTTTTTAAAGTATACATTATTTCAATGTTGCGATCAATTATGTTAAATTGTGACACATCGATCATTACCCGGTATACGCTGCCCAAATGTAAGCCGTAGGTATTGATAAGGTTGGGCGCAGACAGATAGGTAGATATATCCAACCTTTCTAATGACACCATTCTCCGATACCTCACATCGCAGGTATCGGCGATTTCCTCCAACATGTTCTTGCAGCCGGGACTCTCAAAGGCCACGATGTGTGCGTGGA